>JBCEWC010018042.1:0-12170 GCA_038996855.1 Solanum aculeatissimum
AAGTCTATGATATGGCTCTTTGAGCAACATGGGTGCTTGCACCAATATGATATGACAAGTATGGAGCTACTCTTATGTATGAAGTTTGACATGAACGTTTGTTTGGTTTTTTAGCCGATGATGCATGATTATGAATGATGTTTGACTCTTGTTAAGTATGCCTAAGAGTATTGAAAGTATGTTTGGCTCGTAAGACCAAGTATTCATGATTTGATGATCAAGTGTCAAGTTTCCATTTTAAAAGAATGTATATGTATATGTATTCTTGTGGGATGATGACTTAGTACCGAGAAGGATTGGAGAAGTAAGTGGCTATCCCTAAGGGTCCCACTTCTTTCCAAAAACTATGCGCCACCATAGGATGCTACCGAAATGGGAGGCCCATAAGGTATGCTTGGATATGATATGATATGTTATGTAAATCCTTTCGAAATGGGAGACCCGTAAGGAAGGTGGACATCAGACCGAAATAGGAGGTCCATAAGGTGTGGTGTAGATTACCTTTGGCGAGTAATCTTCTCCGATCCAATGGGAGTCCTCATTGGGCAAGTTCATGTTGTAGCTCACATGGATTTGGATGTCGGTTATGGTTCCATCCCCTCTTTATTATAAGCATTATGGCATTTCATGCATTATGATTTTCATGGAATATTGATATATTGTTCTTTCTTGTATTCACTTTTATATATGTGCCCTTTCCATGTAGGTTGTTATAGGTTCATGCATTTTCATGCCCGCTTACTTAGTGCTTTATTGTGTTAACCCATACTTTTGTCTACATGTTCTAACCATGTAGGAACCAGAGACGACTTCTATATTCCACCGGACGACATGTGATCATCTTGAAGCCTATATTGCCTATGGTAAGCCCTTTTGTTCATGGGCAATAGTCACTTTCTTTCTAGCTAGTATTGCTTTTACTATTCTTTACTTATGTATTGAGGGTGAGCCTCAAACTTTGTTGAGGCCCCGCTTATCTTATGTAGAGGATTGTTGGACAAATTAAACTCTTGTACGTTGGATTATATTGTTTGGATATTATGACTATTGAGATATTATGGTTTTTTAGCTTTGATTATGGAAATGGTATTTGATTATGCTTATGGCTTGATGGTGGGATTGTGTGTTGACTATGTGCTTATGTGAAAAGTCCCCTAGCCCGGAATGCCCCCATAGCTTGAGTCCTACTTACCCACCCCTTAGAGATAACTATTATGTGCTATGTGATTCATGTTCATTCTATTCCCGGCAATATCCCCATAGCTTGAGTGTAAAGTCCCATTTCCCTTAGAGCTTACGTGTTATGTTTTTACTTCCGCGCTTCCAAACCGATGATGTGTGTGATGATGCTATGATGGTTTGATCGAGGACTTTCTGGTTCTTTTTCGCCATGTCTCATCCAGGCTCCCTTCCGGGTCGTGACACTTTTACATCGATCCACCAGGTTTTGGTGCTTATACTTGACCTATTGGAAATTCAAACACCTTGTCACAAATTCAGCAATGCCCCTTCTCATCTTAAACCACCAATAATGTTGTTTTAGGCCATGGTACATCTTAGCCACACCCAGATGGATAGAATATCTTGTACAATGGGCCTCATCAAGTATCAACCTTATCAAATCTCCCACTTTAGGCACACAAACTCTACCATTTATCCTCAAAACACCCTCAAAATCAATAATAGCTACCTTGGCTTCACCCCCCAACACTCTTTCACAAATCAAGCATAACATGAGATCCTCAAATTGATGAGCACATATCTGATCAAGCAAGGAAGATGTAGCCTCAACAAAAGCCAAAATACTATGGGGCAGAGAAATATCCAAACGAACCATCCGAATAGCAAGTGACTAAACCACTAAGGCTAAGGGCCTCTCCTCAACCCTCAAGAATGTCAAACTCCCCATACTAGTAGTCTTTCGGCTCAAAGCATCAGCCACAACATTGGCCTTCCCAGGGTGATATAAAATAGAGATATCATAGTCCTTAAGTAACTCCAACCATCTATCCTGCCTCATATTCAAATTAGGCTGAGAAAAGATATATCTAAGACTCCGGTGATCGGTGAAGATCTCATAATGCACCACATATAAATAATGTCACCACAACTTCAACACAAATACAACTACAACCAACTCTAAGTCATCGGCAGGGTAGTTCTTCTCATAAACCTTCAACTGTTTAGAAGCATAGGCTATCACTCTCTCTTTTTGCATCAATACACTACCCAAACCCATACCTGAAGCATTATAACATACCATAAATGGAACTCCTTCCTCGGGCAAGACAAGAATAGGTGTTGAAGTCAATAAATCCTTCAACTTTTGAAAGCTTGCCTCACACTCCTCGGACCATTGAAATGCCATATGTTTCTGAGTCAATAGGGTCAATGGGGTTCTATAGATGAGAAACCCTGAACAAAACATCGATAATACCTTGTCAAACCAATGAAACTCCAAATCTTAGTCAAAGAAGTAAGCTTAACCCACTCGCGCACAACTGCCACTTTGACCGGATCGACCATAATACCTTCTTTTGATGAAACATGGACAATAAATGCAATAGAATCATGCCAAAACTCACATTTTGAGAACTTGGCATATAACTTGTCTTCCCTCAACCTCTGAAGCACGATCCTCAAATGCTGAACATAATCGACCTCACTCTTGGAATAAACAAAGATATCACCTATTAATACAATCATAAAGATGTCCAAATAGGGCTTGAACACTCGTTTCGTCAACTCCATAAAAATAGCTTAGGCATTTGTCAACCCAAAAGACATAAAAATGAACTCATAATGCCTATAATGGGTCCTAAAAGTTGTCGTTGGGATGTCAGACTCTCCTACTCTCAATTGATAATAGTCGAACCTCAAATCAATCTTAGAGAATACTAAGGCACACTGCAACTAGTAAAAAAGATCATAAATATGAGGCAAGGGATATTTATTTTTAATGGTCACCTTATTAAGCTGATGATAGTCACTACACATACGCGTATGCCATCCTTCTTCTTCACAAATAATACAGGAGCACCCCAAGGCGATACACTCAGACGAATAAATCCTTTCTTCAAAAAATCCTCCAATTGCTCCTTCAACTCAACTAGAGCCATCCGATAGGGGGCAATAGAAATAGACTTGGTTCCCTACTCTACATCAATAGCAAAGTCTATATCACAATCCGAAGGAACACCAAGTAAATCAGTCAAAACTACACCCATAAACTCTCTAGCAACCCTGGTGGTATCCAAAGATGGAGACTCTTGAGAAACAACTCGAACATGAGCTAAATAAGGCAAGAAACCCTTATCCATCAATCAACATGTATGCATAAAAGAAATAACTCCCTTAGGATAGGATCTAGGTGCTTCGGTCCACACCAACTAAGGTAACTCTAGACAAGATAAAGTCACAGTGTTTGCATGGCAATCAAGAAAAACATAATAAGGCGATAACCAATCCATACCCAATATCATATCAAAGTCCACCATTCCATACCCAATATCATATCAAAGTTCACCATATCTAACAATATCAAGTCAACAATAGTATCTATCCTCATAAAGGCCACAACACACCCCCGGTACACCTGATTCATTACTAAAGATTCACTTACCGGGGTGGAAACACAATAGGCTTGGCAAGTAGCTCACACATAATATCAATATTTGAAGAAAAATAAGCTGACACACAAGAACAAGTAGAGCCTGGATAAAATAAAATCAAAGTTGAATGGTGGCATACTTTAACCATACATGTGATAACTACATCAGAAGCCTCTGTCTAAGCTCTATCCAGAATAGCATAGCAAACTCTACGGCCACCACTAGCCTATAGGGCTCCATGAGCTTCACCTCTCATGGTGCCATGTCATCCTATGGTAGCTCCGCTCATACCCTGAGAGGTCTCTCTAATTGCTGGTGTTGGGGTTGGACGAGCTGGTTGAGACCCTGAAGCCTAAGCAGAAGGTGAACGATAAGGGAATAATGGGCTAAGTGACTAATCTCCTCACAATGATAGTAAGGCCTGGTCTCTTGTCTCTAGGATAACTGGCTTGATAAACCAAGTCTGGTTGTACCAAGAGAGCTATCACGACCTGTCTGAGTAGGCCTACACCTATCCACACTGTCCGATGCTGAAAGAGCTGCCTGAACTACCCAAACCTGATGGCTCTACCTCTGAAACTCTTGATCCCATGGCAGGTGCCCACTATACTGCCCATGATAATAGAACCTCTTTCTGCTACCCTTCCTACCATATCAAATGTGCTCTATAATACAAGCGTGATCAACTACACTCTGAAATATATCTCCAGCTAAGACCAAAGAAGTTGTAGCTTTCTGAAGATACCTTGCCAATTCCTTGGCAAAGCACCGAATCCTCTCAAACTCTATAGGGATGTTGGATAAGACATATCTGGACAATATATGAAATCTAGCCTCATAGTCTGACACTATCATGGAACCCTATTGAAGCCTATCAAACTTATCATGGAGACTATCCCAAAGACTGTATGGCATGAACCTCTCCAAAAATATCACTGTGAACTATGTCTAGGTAATAACTGGAGATCCAATTGGTCGATGAGCCACAACTGACCTCCTTCACTCCTTGGAGAGGCCGATAAGCTGATAAGTAGTATAAGCTACTCCATACGACTCCAAGATATCCAAATTACACAGTCGATCCTGACACTCTGACAAGAAATCATAAGCTCATAGGACCCTCTGGCTCATATGAGGGTGTAGGTATTGAAGTTGAGGGTGGAGGAATAGGATCTATAGGACCCTCTGGCTCATATGAAGTCCCTAGAGAAGCTGATCTTGACTACCCTCTAGGTGGAGTTGCCCCTCTAGAAAGCCCTCGACCTCTAGCCCTATCTCAAACTCTACCTCGACCACGTGTAGGAACCACACCAAAAGACTTGGGCTCTCACACAGATTGTTGGGATCTTGTAATTGACATCTGTGTAGAAGAAGTAGATTAGACACTTTCAAAGTGGGTAATATAAAGAAACGCATGAATAAGAAGCAAGACATGAAAGTTTTTTATATCAACTATCCCGTAGCCTCCTAACATTAGGTGTGGATGTCTACACACCAATCTGCGAGACTCTATTAGACACCCTACCCTTGAATCACGAGCCCAAAAAATCTAGAGCTCTAATACTAAAATTTTCGACCCAAAATGGGTCACGACTAAAGAAGAATAAAATAAAGCAGAAACCAACACAACACAACATTAAATATCCCAAACCAGGATTCATGAGTAAAAGAGAATATAAAGCAGTATTGAAGAGTAAATACAACTGTCTCAAAAGAAAATACAAAACCATCTCATGATATCTAATATGTAGTCTAAGAGAAAAAAATAAAAATGGAACCTAAAGATCTACGGTGACTCGAAGTCTGATCCTGGACTCTTGCTTTGTGACTAACCAGATGGGGGGTTTCCAGACCAACGCCCAAGGGTCCAATCAGGACTCTTGGCACTAAGGTCAAGGGAATCAAGGTCGGAACTACAATAGGGGCAATGCTTAGGTTACTATGACAGGAGTAGGGGATAAGACATATATGGTGATTAGGGTCTCATATATAGGTATAGAAGTCGTGCATATGCGCCACCATACAATCATGATTCTAGGGTTGGTAGTTTGCGTATTGAGGAGATGTTTGATAAGTTGTAGAAGAAGGCTAACGCCCAAGACGAAATCTTACAGGGGATGAAAATTGACATCTCAAGTATTAATCAGAAGATCGAGTACCATTATGTGGCCATTAAGTAGCTAGAGAAACAATTTGGTTAGATGTCTACACAGCTGAACCAGTGCCAGAAGGGTACATTACCAAGCAACATAGTGTAGAATCTGAAGAATGATGGGCAGTGCATAGTAGTGACAACATAAGCTAGTAAGCAGACAATTGACCCACCAATATCGGTAGATGATGTTGAGTTTTATAAGGATATAACAGAGAGAAACAACGTGGAGACTGGAGATGACAAGGCTAAGGATGGGGTGAGCAATGAAGTAGTGATATCAAAGAATTTTAAACCTATACCTAGGCCTCCACCACCTTACACTCAGAGACTCAAGAAGAAGGAGAAAGGTAAGTTTTAGAATTTTATCTCCATGTTGAAATAGCTAACTATCAATATTCCCCTCATCGAGGCATTTTATAAATGGCCAATTATACCAAATTCATGAAGGACTAGTGACGAAGAAGAGGATGGTGAGCCAAAAGCTCTCCCAGGAGCTTCAGCATGGCAGTGTTATTGTAACAAGGTCCTTGGTACAGAAGAAAGAAGACCAAGTAGTACTCCTTATCCCCTGCACCATTGCAGATATCAACTTTGCAAAGACATTATGTAACTTAGGAGTCAACATCAATTTAATGCCTCTTGCAGTCTTCAAAAAGTTGGGCTTGGGTGCCCCTACACCATCAAGTATGTGATTTTTGATGGCTGACAGGATAGTGAAAAAGCTTGAGGAGATTCATTTGATGATTGCTTGATGGATATTTGGGCTACAATTAGATTATTATTGCTCCATATGACCAAGAGAAGACCACCTTCACATGTCTTTATGGCACCTTCGCATTTAAGAGAATGTCATTCAGATTGTGTAATGCACCAGCCACATTCCAGAGATGCATGATGTCCATATTTTCAAACATGGTAGAGGAGGTGTTTATGGACAACTTCAGTGTGGTTAGAGATTCATTTGATGATTGCTTGAAGCATTTGTATGATGTGTTGCGGAGATGTGAAGAATGTCTTCTTGTTCTAAATTGGGAAAAGTGTCACTTCATGGTGAAGGAAGGCATTGTTTTGGGACACAAAATAACCAAAAAAGGTATAGAGGTTGATAGAGCCAAAGTTGAGGTGATTGAGTAGCTTCCTCCACCTATCTCTATGAAAGGTGTGAGAAGTTTCTTAGGGCATGCAGGCTTCTACAGACGATTTATAAAAGATTTCTCAAAGATTGCACATTTATTATGCAAGCTACTTGAGAAGGATGCTAAGTTTGTGTTTGATGATGCATGTCTGAAAGCATTTGAAGGGTTGAAACAGAAGTTGATATTGGAACCCATAACAGTTGCTCCATATTGGACTCCACCCTTCGAGATCATAAGTGATGCAAGTGATGTTGCACTTGGTGTGGTTTTAGGACTGCAAAGAGAGAAGATTCTACATCCCATTTACTATTTCAGTAGAGCCCTAAACACAACACATAAAAACTACACGATCACTGAGCAGGAGTTACTTGCAGTGGTGTTTGCATTCGAGAAGTTTAAATCATATCTTTTGTGGACTAAAGTCATTATACATACTGACCACTCAGTGTTGAGGTATTTGATAGAGAATGAGGATTCAAAATAAAGATCAATTTGATGGGTACTTCTTCTCCAAGAGTTTGATTTTGAGGTGACTGACAGAAAGGGGATAGAAAATCATGTTACAGACCACCTATTTAGACTCGAAGATAAGGTGATGGAAAAATTCAATGATGGGGTAGATATTTATGATTCATTTTTGGATGAGAGAGTATTGGAAGTATCTCATAATTTGATACCATGGTTTACAAATTATATGAACTACTTAATTAGTGATGTGGTGCCATCGAATTTGACTTCTCACCAGCATCGTAAGTTTATGTATGATGTGAAGAAGTTTTTTTGGGATGATCCATTTTGGTTTTGTGTATATGCACATGGTATTATTCATTGTTGTATTCCTAAGGCGGAGATGATGAGCATTTTAGAGGCTTTTCATTCATCATTGATTGGCGGGTATCATAGTGGGATCAGGACAACATATAAAATCTTATAGTATGGCTACTATTGGTCAACCATCCACCATAATTCCCACTACTATGCTGAAGCTTATGATAAGTGCCAGAGAGAAGGTGGCGTTTCCCAAAAGCATGAGCTCCCACTTAACCTCATTATTGGTGATCAAGTTATTTGATGTTTCGAGTATAGACTTCATGGGGACATTCATTAGTTATTATGGGAACAAATAGATCCTGGTTACTGTGGATTATGTCTCAAAATGGGTGGAGGTAGTTGGGCTTCCCAACAATGAAGGTAAGAGTGTCACAGCATTCCTTAAAAGAAATATCTTCTCTTAGTTTGGCACTCCTCGACCAATCATCAGCGATGGAGGTTCTCATTTTTGCAATTGGTTATTCAAAGATCTCCTTGAGAAGTATGGGGTGAAACATAGAGTGCCAACGCCTTACCATCCACAAACAAGTGGGCAAGTAGAGGTATCTAATAGGGAGATTAAACAGATTTTCTCCAAGACTATAAATGCTAGTTGGATAGATTGGTCGCGAAGGCTTGATGATGTATTATGGGCATACTGGATAACATTTAAAACCCCCATAGGTATATCCGCTTACCAACTTGTCTTTGGTCAAGCTTTCCCTTTGCCTGTAGAGTTTGAACACAAGGCGATGTGGGCTCTCAAGAAGCTGAATTTGGACTGGAATGATACAAAAAATTTGAGGTTGAGCTAACTCAATGAGCTTGATGGATTTGTTTTTAGGGAATACAAGAGCTCAATCTTGTACAAGCAAAGAATGAAGCTGCTACATGATCGTTACATTGAGCATTGTCAGTTTCCACCAGGAGACTTGGTATTACTATATAATTCTAGGTTGAAGTTATTTCCTAGAAAACTCAAGTCCAGATGGTTGGGTCCATTACAAGTTACATATGTTTTCGACCATAGGGTTGTAGAGTTGGAGAAGAAAAATGGCATGAGATTCAGAGTAAATGGACAAAGAATCAAATAATACCTTAGCAATCTGAGGAAGTGCAGACAATGAAAGCGCAGGATTGGTGAAGTTTGAGTAATCAAGTAGCCTACGTCTTGCCGCGACACTAAATCAGGCACTACTTGGGAGGCAACTTAAGACAGAGACTGGCGCTTAGGCACCCAGGTATGTTCTTTTTTACCTCTATGCTTTGCTTATACTTTATTTTGTTGCACTGAGGACAATGAAAATGATTTTCAATGGGGTGTAGGTAGTTATAGGCCTCAGCAAAGTCTGAGTAACCAAGGCTTACAACTATCCCAATTTCTGAGTCCGCGAGATTATTTTTCTTGTGTTCTCTCCCTAAGGATATTTATTTTCAGCAAAACCAGCATGTTTAGGATGTGTAAGTAGTATTAGTAGCATTTTGTACTGATATTTGTGGCATATGTTAGTTTTGTTGAAAAATAATACCCCTTCATTGTTTATGATGTATTGTTAGATATGTTTTGATGAAAACCATGTGGAATAAATGATTGACAGTGTTTGTTCTGACAAATTAAGGATTAATTGTGATAAAAAGCATGATGTAAAAGTTTGTGTTAACATTATATTCAGTGCCAAGTGCGTGTGAGCGTATTTCATGATTTTAATGTTATGTTTCAATTCAGAACTTACCCAGTTACTTTGACTAAAATTGTATGTTAGTTAATTACGAAAGAATATTAGGTTGTTGTTTATTTCAGTCCACTTAGCCTAAATAGACCAACCAAATGCATCATGTATCCCTTGTTCCTAATGTTCGAGCCTTACACGTACCCTTTTTTTGTTAATAACTGAGTAGCTGAACCTTTTTAACTGCGAACTCTTGAGTTTGGCCCTGGTCCTTCCTTGAATATTGTGTACCTTGACTCAGGCTAAAAGCCTAAGTTGAGTGTAGCTACCAAAAGTGGCCCTGATTCATAGGTTGGATATTGTGCACCTCAACTCAAGCAAAAATCCTAAATTGAGGGTGTTTGTTACAAAGAAATCACACCAAATGGGAAAGAAAGCGTAGGAATGTAATGAAAAATGTAAAACGGGTGCAAAAAATGAATAATATGCCTAAATTTTGAGCAGAAAAGAAAAAGAATTGTTAAAATAAAAGGCAATGATTTGAAAGTTAGAATAAGGCACCCAAAAGCGTGAAAAGTAAGAAAAAGGGATCAATGTGTCAAAAATAATAGTGTTGGTTGGGCAAAAGTGTAAAATAACACAGTGTCAAGGAGGGTCATTTGTCATTTTTTTCCAAAAATGTCATACCAAAACCCTCTGAACCTATGTTACAAGCTAAGAAAGTCCTATAGTGATCCTAGTCCAGGTAGCCAATGGTCATAGTCATGAGTATAGGGGCAAGCCTATGGTGTTGTACACAGTGTCTGAATATCTGTTGTGAGTGTGAGCGTTATTGTCAGTCTCGAGCATTGAGTTTGAACATAATATCTTGAGTGAGATATGGGACTTCTTTCTATGAGGGCACTTGAATTGCATTGTTAATTTTAGAATGTTTCAATGAGTGTATGCTTATCTGTGTTGCCTCACTTGTCATAGTTGCATTGCCATATCTTGATTCATATGAGCTTGTTTGATTTATGTCTTATATAAGCACTGATGAGCTTGACTAGGTATCTGTGATTGATTTGGAGATGTCGTATGCCATTAGATTGAGCTTTGTGTGTTATTGTATTGTTTATGTAGATTGGGTCCGTCGCTTGAGGACAAACAACAATTTTAAGTTGAGGGTGTTGATGTGCTACAAAAAATACAGTACTTTTGATGCTTTAAACTTAGGATTTTGTGCGTTCTCAAAGTGATGTTAGTAGGTTTGATGTGTTTTTATGTTAATTTTATAGGATTACATGATTCAGGATGATTTTGGGCAAAGTTGTGCAGATTATAGGTTTTTGGGGATTTACGAGTCACTCTACGGGTTGTGGTTCATTCCACCGACTATAGGTTGGTCTCGTGGCTCAGATCCAGTAAAGAGTGGATTTTCAGATGTTGATGATACGAGTTATCAGACGAGTCTTAGAAGTTTTGACGGCCCGTACCAAAGAGTCAGAAGACGACATGTATAAGGAGTTCGTAGATGGAAGATGGTTTTATGAAGATCATACTACGAAGCTCCAGGTACAGGCCGTAAGTCCATCTAAGCGCGTAACCTTATCCGTTCGAGTTTTTATAAATATTGACATCTCCCTCCGCCTTATTCTTCCCTTTCACAGCGAACTCGATCTCCCCCCACCTCATCTCTTTCCTTTCTCTCCCTAACTGGAAACAGCCTCAGAACGACCAACTCCGGCGAATCTGAGAACTTCCAACGAGGTTGGTATAGATGATGTTGCCGAGCTTACAATCTCAAGAAAAAATGTTCTTAGAATCCGTTCATGGTATGATCCCTCCAATGTTACTTGTTTTTGTCTTATCATAATGTTCTGGGAATTGATTGTAAGATATGAAAGTGTGATCTTTATTTGCTGTGTTGAATGATTCCGTTTGATTTAGAGTTCTTTGGAATTCTAGCATCACTAGAATCATCGACTTGATGTGATAATTACTTTTTCAATTATTTTTAACTAATTAGTTTGACTTTTAATTTGATCCTCACTAAGATTTGTTCATGTTTTTATTTTCCGCCATTATCACTCATGGAAAGAATATCGTTTGGATTGAAATAAGTTTCCTCACATGCCTCATTATTTGATTCATTCCTTTAACACCCTTACTCTGGTACTGTTTGATCAAGTAATCACACATTAAAATTCATTTCTCATTATTATCAAGTGTTAATGGCAAGAATTTGGTTTTCCTTTTTTGGATTCTCTGATTTCTTTTATTATTTTGACTGATTTTTGAATTGTGATTATTATTGGTAACCTAGAATTAGGGTATTAATTTCCTTTCCTTTTAATATCATAAATAAATCCCCCAAATCTCTTTTACTGATTTGTGCTCTCTTATTTTTGGAAAAATCTTTGACGATTTGCAAATCTAAGTAATTCCCTTGAAAATATTCTTTTACCTTTCTTAATTAACTCTCTCCCTAAATTATCATGCTTCATGTAGCCTATAAAAGAAAAATCAACCTTTCTCATTCAAGGACACTTTTTTTTTCAAACTCTCACTTTACACTAGAACACATGAATTCTTACACTCTGTCAAAATATACTGTTTTTTCTTTCATACTTTTTCTGTCAAGACCAAAGTTTCAAGAGAGCATTGTGTTCAATCGGTCAGTGTTTTATTATGATTATTATTTCTTATATGTATATGTTCTTGAATTGTTTTCATTGTTATACATCGGTACTGCTAGTTTTCCTAGTGTTGCAGGGTTTGTCTCTTAGACATGAAGAGTCGCTTGGGG
>JBCEWC010018043.1:0-12169 GCA_038996855.1 Solanum aculeatissimum
AAGGAAATATTAAATCACGAAAATACCATTAATAAAATGCAACTTTCCAGAACTAAGCAGTGTCAAATGGAGCTACAATGCCCGTTCAACAGTGAACGGTCCGTTCAACCTGCCGTCAACCATGCCTTAGCCAATTCCTTTAACGCGAACTCTCGGAGGACTTTCTGTTACACTTCACGAACCAATAAATGGTCCGTTAAACCTATGACTAGCCGTGTAATCCACCGTCCAACCTTACTTAGACCCAAAACCATCAACTTTGGCTTGGCCAAGCCACTGTCTCACTTCACGAGGCAGTGCACGAGCCATCTACCCTCAAACGGACCATCCAAGGTCTCGTTGAGTTAGACTTGGCTTAGGGGTGGTTCCTGGCCACCCCAAGCTCGCTGTGACATCCCACGAGGCACTAGAAGGACCGTCCAAATTTTCACGGTCCGTGTCAATCTCCTTGGTCACTTTTCTGAGCCTATCTCCAATGGATTCCAAATTTCAGACAGTCTCACTGTTTAAGCCATATCTCCCTCATCCGAAATCAAAATTGAGTGAAACCACTTGTGTTGAAAATATAACTCAAATATATTCAATTTTATATGTGGTATCCCATATGGTTCATCCCACATAAAAATTTATGACTGTTTGAAGTACGCTACCGAAACTGTCCCTTTAGGCCACTTACTAGCCCAATTTGCATTCGGCCACTTAAACTCAGCCTGTGGCCACCAAAACTCAACCATGGCTTGTAGTACATCATACAATGCGAACCATAAGTAGATTTTTAAAATTTTTGGGTTATTACAGTGTAGGTACAGGTTTCAGTCACAATATTGAATTTTGGGAGATTTGTGAGCATTTAGGAGACTTTTTCTGAGCACTGGTAGCTCTAGCTACTTCTTAGTCTCCTTCCCTTTTGATGGCCGTATTTTATATTTATACATTAGCCTTGTAAAATAGTGGCTTATATTTGTAGGAGCACTCCTGGTTTTGTGTACTACAATTAATGTTATATATTTATATGGTGTATACTCATGTCTATTATAGCTTTGTACAGTTGAATTCCAGGTTCTATGTAGGTTGTGGTTATTTATATTCTTGTATCTTTTATATTATGACTAGGGATCTATGATAGGTACCTTGGGGTTAGGTAATTGGCTTGACTGTAAGTGGGAAATAACAGGCGCCATCATGACCAAGATCGAGTTGTGACAAGTTGGTATAAGAGCTTAAGGTTTGTTGGTCTCAGTTGTATAGAGCTACAGTCTAGTAGAGTCCTGTTGATGGGCACGGAGAGATCTGTGGCTTATTTCTAGGGGGGCTATGGGATCTCTAGGAAATTTCCTACGTTATTGATTCTTGTTATGCGATATTTTCAATGGTCCTTTGATTTTTAAGAATCTAACTTCGTCTATTTTTCATAAATATGGTGTATGAAGGATTAGTTCAGGGTCGGGGTAGGGCTGCATCACTATTTTAGATAGGGAGCATTCTCTGGAGCCCGTTGAGCAGAGATCGAGTGTCGTAGCTCCACCACAACCAAAGGCACCATTACACCTAGCCACCTTTGCAGTTACACTAAAAGTGCAGGCAGCCGTTGGGTAATTTATAGTAGCACATAGAGCTCTGCAGTAGGGTGCGGAGCTAGCTCCAGCTCCTCCATCCAGGCACCAACAGATCCTACTGCTCCAGAGGTTCTGGTCCAGCCAGAGGGAGCCGTACCATTTCAGGATCAACGGTTACTTGGGTACTTTCTAAGATTGGCTTCGTCAAGATTTTTGAGAGCTACAAAAGTGGATGTACAGGAGTTTCTGGCAGCATATATGGAGTGGTCAGAGGAATTTAGACTGCTAGAGTCTTAAGGTATGGAGTTTACTGCTTATTAGCTAGATGGGACCGCCATACAGTGGTGGTGGACTTGCAGAGATACCAAGTTGACGAATGTTGCGCTAGTGACGTAGATAGAGTTTACAGAGGCCTTGATGATGAGGTTTGTGCCCAAAGAGTTTCTAGGACCGACGTTGAGATCAATTTGTGCAACTTAAGCAGGGGCAGATGACCGTGTCACAGTATGAGGATAGATGGCAAAATCTCTCTCGGTATTCTACAACTATTTTGCCTATCGAGGAGGAGCAAATTCATTACTTTGTGCGAGGATTGAGGCCTCAGTTGAGGATGGGTACACATGCACCTAGTGAGGCCCAAGGGGGTGGCAATAAGCGAGATAGACATAAGGGGCAGTTCAGTGGTTTCCAAACAAGGTTCTGAGTGTCGAGAGACAATCCTTCGAGGAAAGGTCAGTAGGGTCAGACTAGCTGGACATACCATGTATCATGGCATACTTCCAAGGGTGGCAATCAGGGCCTAGGTACTTCCAGTTGGGGTGGTTCCTCTTACCCTGCTGGACATAGATAGAGGGAGAGTGATTATACTTTTTTAGGGACAGTTGGATCACTTTTTGCTGGTAGTCAGGCTTCTAGGACATTTGTATCGGGGTGGTATGTTCATGACCACAAAGATAGGGCTACTTCAGGTTATTTTGGGTGCGGGGCACCAGACCATTGGCTCAAAAACTGCCCAAAGCATAGAGAAACACTTACTACCCCACACCTCACCAGGTCAACTCCTTTACTAGGTGGAAGGAGCAGTGGTCAGGATCGAGGTCATAGGGACAACCAATATAGAGATCATGGGGACCAGCAGAGTTCTTGAGGGCTCTTTAAGGATGGTGAAGCTAGGGGTGGAGGTAATGTTTGAGGGGGAGGTCGTCAGGGACACTTTTATGCTATTTCGGCACAAGCAGAGATAGAGGCTTCTAATGAGGCCGTCACAAGTATGATTACGTTATGCCAACACTCAGTTTCAAAATTGTTTGATATGGGTTCTACATTTACCTATGTGTCGATATACAATGCTTTTCCCCTTGGTGTGACTCTAAAGCCTCTTTACTCCTAGTTCGGGTATCAACCCAAGTGGGGGATTCCCTTATGGTAGGTCAGGTATGCAAAGGTTGTGTAGTTAGTCTTCAGGGTTTTGACACCTAGGCTAATGTGATACTACTTGGTAGGATGGATTTTGACATTATTTTGGGTATAGATTGGTTGGCCCGACATCATAGACTGTCACCTTAGCGATATTAGGGATATCTCTAGTGATTTGGCAGGGTTCGATGAGTTGGGTGCCGACGGGTATTATATCGTATATTTTGTCATAGATATTAATTTCTGCAAGGTGTTCGATTTATTTAGCTTATGTGTATGATATTATAGCTAGGACTCCTACTATGGAGTTAGTGTTAGTTGTTTGTGAGTTTTTTATGTCTTTTCTGTAGATTTGCCTAGGTTGCCACCTTAACGAAAGGTCAATTTTACGATAGAGGTTGAGTCGGGCACTAAGCCTTTCTCCATTCCCCCATACCAGATAACTCCTGTAGATCTTAAAGAGCTTTGTACTTAGCTTTAGAGTTTGCCAGATCTGGGGTTTATACGACCGAGCATTTCTCCCTGGGGAGCCCCCATCCTGTTTGTGACAAAGAAAGATAGGACTCTCTGAATATGTATTGATTATTAGCAGCTAAACAAGGTGATGGTAAAGAAATTTTATCCTCTGTCGCATATTGATGATTTGTTTGATCAATTCCAAGGGAAACAATATTTTCTAAGGTTGATTTGAGATTGAGGTACCACTAATTGAGGATCCGAGTAGAGGATATTTAGAAGATGTCCTTTCGGCCCCGTTATGGGCATTATGAATTCCTAGTCATGCTATTTGGGTTGAGTAATGCCCTCACAGTGTTTATGGACTTGATGACCTAGGTATTTCGACCGTACTTGGACTCCTTTGTCGTAGTCTTTATTGATAATATTCTGGTATATTTACAGAGTTGAGAGTAGCATGCCCAACACCTCCAGACTATACTACAAATGCTTAGGGACCACAGGTTGTATGATAAATTCTCTAAGTGTCAGTTCTGTCTTGAGTTTGTGACTTTCTTGGGGCATGTGGTGTCCAACGAGGGAATTAGGGTGCATGGATACGGCTAAGGTTTAGGTGATTTGTGGCTAACCTAGGCCTACTTAGATATTAGAGATTCAGAGCTTTGTCAGGTTAGCAGTGTATTACAAACGATTTGTTGAGGGTTTCTCCACCATTGCTGCTCTATTTACTCGATTGACTTGCAGGGGATGTTGTTTGTGTAGTCCAATTAGTGTGAGGCCATCCTTTTGAGGCTGAAGGAATTGCTAACTCTCCTATTCTAACCATCCGGGATAAGGAAGAGAGCCTTTGTCACACACCAAGCCTAGGGCCTAGGCGTAACACCAAAAATAGGGAACCCGAAGGGACCCCAGACAAGCCTCTCAAGCATACATGACATATCCTTAGTTTCGCAGAAGCATAAATGAGAAATAAACATGTAGCACATAATTTCAAAGGGAAACAGGGCTTCGGACTCACACTATGGGGATGTGTTAGGAAGAGGATAACATGAATCACTTAGCAAATAATTTCTAAGGGGAGGGTAAGTATTACTCACGCTATGGGGGAAATTAGGTACTTGGGACTTTCATCACATCACCATCATCATACAAAGAACATAAGAGAATGAAGACTAAGGAAAAACTCAAACAATACATAGACATAATAAGAGCCAAGCTCATAATATACAACCTATGTATCCAACAACACCTCTAAATACGAATAGAATGGGGACCAAGACATCTCCCTGGCTCACCCTCAAAGATAGTATCTAAAAATAAAGTAGTCCAAATTAAAGCATGAAAGTAAATGGATATTGTCCTCGAATGTGGAGGACTTACAAATAGTAAGTCTTTACCAAATCGATTAATTGTGTGGAGGAAGATGGAAAGGAGCTCCGATTTCTACATGGTTAGATCATATAAGTAAAAAGTATGCATTAGTACATTTGCATTTACTAAGTATGGGGGGTGCAAATGTAACAAGGAACATAAGTACAATTAAATAATATGCATAATCATAATTAATAGATATAAGCTCAATATGTCATGCATGCTCAATGCCATGGTTAAATATACATGAGGAATCATCAAGTCATAGAATAACATACATATATGGGAATAGACCATAATCATACATAGGGAAATCATATGAGTAGAAAACCAATAAGTTATATAAATTTAAAACACCATCCATAGTAGAGAATATATTGGACATAATAAGAAAGAACCATCATAATAATCATGAGAGGACATATTGGGGACATGAGGGGAATATGAGAATGTATAAGAAAACCATAAATTAGAGGTGTGATATACCATAAGCTTTTGGGGATATCATGAAACATAGTGAGAGAGACCATAACCTACATAAACCAAGTGAGCTAATCCATGGAGTTCCAATGTTTCCTCTACACCAGAAGAAAGGGGAAAGTCACTTTTCTAGGGTAAACCTCCTAATGCCTAAGTGGATCCACTAAGCCTTATGTTAACTGGGTACTCGCCTCTAGTTCTAGGACATGGATACTCGCTTCAAGCCCCCGGACTCGGGTACTCGCCACAAACCCTCATCTATAGGGTACCCACCTCTTAGGGATTGGGGTAATCGCCTCTAACCCCTTTTATCTGTGGTGGCACATAGTTTTGAGACTTGGGTAATCACCTCTAGTCTACGCAGTTCTGGGTAGTGCTCTCACAAGAGTAGAAGATCAGAAGTCATAGAATCATAACATCAAAATCATTCATAGTGACGAAGGAGGGTGATATATCCAATCCCCAATCCATTAATGTCATAAAGTCAATTTCATGGGATAGATCCTTAATCATACCATAGACGGGAGACCCTTCATCATCAAACATGCATTCTTCAACTAGATGGGAGAGCCTCTACCATCAGACATTCATTCATTAACTAGATGGGAGATCCTCTACCATTAACATTCTTTCATGGGGACTTTTCATAAGTCAAAAGCAAACACAGAACATTTTATAACATACATAATAGTTTTTCAAATCCATATCATTCATAATAATCATGAACTTGCATGTATGTAGCAAAACCTTTTCTTCATAGACATTCCTTAAAATAGTCCGGATTCCAAAATTTGGTGAATTCATGCACATAGACTTAAAATAATGAGATTCAAGAGTAGTGGACATAAATGTAGTAAAACATGATCATTTGTTAACCATTTCAACAACTCACTATAATCATGATAAGTCCCTCATAAGTCATCATGAAATTATGTCGAAACCCATATTGATTCATAAACCTTCATAGCACATGATTGAACCCTCATTATTTAGAAATCATATTTCAAGACATATAGTGAAAATCATTAATTTAAAACATTCTTAAACTACCCATCATAATTATATATATATCGTATTCCAAATCATGGACATGGAAACATGACATTCATCTTACACATACCTTGACTTCGCAATTATAGTCATAGTATGCATAGTCTCAAATAGCTCAACATTCATCAAACAGTAGCTCTTGTATCTAACCATAAGACCTTTACCAACATAGGAGGTTTTAGAAAACATCTTGTTCAAAACATGGTGGGTATGCATTTATTCTCAAATCATGCAAAGGTCAAGGTTTAAGATATGAGAAGTATAAATAAAGTTCCTCTTTTTAAATCATTTAAAGTAACCCACCTTAACAAGTAAAACCAACACTCATAAAAATCCATAAATTTCACATGGTTTTCACTTCCTAATAATTCATAAAAATAAACCATCATATGCAAGAGTTCATAATATACCCATAAATATCCATAAATGTCATGTAGTTAGAGAAGAAGATGATTGGACTTGTGGAAAGGAAGGTTCCCACAATCAAACGCACATACCTTGTCAACATAATGGAGAAAAATAAGATTTGGAGATGAATAAACCTAAACCCTAGCTTGCACTCTCCTTTGAAGGCCTTGAAGAACTTGGGAGGTGTTTGGGAACTTAAAGTATTTTTGGAATGAGCGGGAATGAAGTGTATCTGGGTTGAAAGGGCTGATATGGGGCGTAAGGCCGAAACGACGTTGTATTAAGTTAGGGTGTGAGGAAGAACAAAATACCCTTTTTAAAACTTGTTGGACAGTTTTCAAAAACACATTTATGGGTCGTAAACCAATCCATGACCTGTAGAGTGGGTCGTATAAATTGGCAGGCTGACAGTACTTTACTAAATTGGTTCGAACTCCGAATGAGGTGAAACAAGTTGCTTTGGAAAGATAACTCAAAGAGATTTCATTTGGTTATTTTTCCATAATCTCATTAATTATGTTCTAATATATATGATGATTTAAAGTAGACACATATATGAACTCATGCTAGAACTTAGGCTATTGTAAAAGTTTACACTCGACTTGATGAGAGAGGGGCTTAGAATTGCAGGAGGGGTCATGGAAGGGCTAGATGAGGTTGTTAAGGGTATAAGGGAATAGAAAAGTTTGGAACTACCCGTTATGAAAATTCACCGAATAGGACCACGAGACCCCATTTAGGGGTCATGGTCCGTTCTACGGGTCGTAGATGAGGGTCTCGTCTGATGCTATTTTAGAGACTCAAAAACTTTCCCCTGAACCACATTTCACAACCTCACTTTTGAATTATAAAACATTTTACGTCCCGTCTGATTCTCCGTATATTGAACCTCTAAAAATTTCCAATTTCGCAAAGTCTAACCCTCATTTCACGAGCTAGAGTCACGGCTCGTGGATGAACACACGTCCCATAAAGGTCCCTTCGTAACCTCTGATACTTGAAAAAAATTACCAGGTTTCATTTTTCTTTGCACTTCCATACCTTCCAACACATGGAGCCTTACAATATCTCTCCCTTAGGAATATTCATCCTCGAATGTTGCTAAGGCAAGCTCTAAAGAATGGAATGCATGCACCATTTGCAAAATGCAACATATGCATCATTAAAATCTTTAAACCATGCTTCATATAACATTTATAATGTAAATTTTGTAATCACATAATCATGCATGAATTACATATAAATGACATGCAAGGAAAAAAGGTTCTTAAATAGGAAAGTCATGGTACCACAACTTACGAAACCATTCAGCACCAACCATTACCTTACGAGGAGATTCTATAACATTCCAACTGAAGCACCATACTGAGTTTAGGGACCCTTAGAGGGGTAGAATTGAGACCGGAGACGTTTATCCTTATGATTGTTAGCAATCCATGGGCAATGCCTCAACTCATAATCCGTCATACCACACCCAAAACACGCATTCAAAATGGCCAAACAATCTCCAAGATGATTCTTTCCATATTTGTGGCATATAGGAGAAGATTGACCACTCACACCCTAACCTTGATACTTGGGGCTGGGAACCCTATCCTTGCAAAACTTGGGCCTAAAAACAATATAAAAAGATGACCCATCCTCAATCCGAGCCTTCTTGGACTCCCCACTCCTTCTCTTCCAAAGCTTCTCCCCTTCAAGTTCCTCGGCATAAGTCATGAGTCGGGACAAGTCCATATTTCCTATAAGCATGGGGGTGCGGCATTCTTCATTGACCAAGTCAGATACTCCCAATACAAACTTGTGCATTCTCGCTCTAGGATCAGCTACCAAGTGAGGAGCATACTTTTCGAGATTGTTGAACTTAAGGGAATACTCCCTAACACTCATCGCACCTTGCTTGGAGTTCATAAATTTTGTCATCTTCTCCTATCTTAGCTCCATAGGGAAGAAACAGTTGAGAAAGACGGTCTTAAACTCTCCCCAAGACATAGGCTCTGCATTCACTCTCTCTCTCTCTGTTCCATTGAATAACCCACAATTAAGATAGGTCCTTAAGTTGATAGGCTGCTAATTCCACTTTCTCCCCTCAACTCGCCCCCATAACAGTAAACACTTTGTCCACTTCATCAATGAATTCTTGGGGGTCTTCCTCCACCTTTGAACCATAGAACTCCGAAGGATTCATTCTTGTGAAATTCCTCACCCGTGAAGCAGGGGTAGGAACATGTGGAGCTTGGAATCCTTGGTTAGCCATGACCCTTGCCAACATGGTGACCATATTTTTATATTCGGCATGAGTGACCCCTTCTTCTACTTGGGGAACTTGTGGATCCAGAAGAGCCAGTTCACCCTCAGGAGTGGGAGTTTGTTGGTCATTCTCCTTGGTGGCATGATATAGAAGCGCAAAAGACAAACCATTAGAGATAGGAAACCTTAACTCAAGTCTAAACCATGACATAGAATATGAAGAAGTGAATCATTTCCTAAAATGCCTCATAGCCTCCTATTCATAGTTGTGGAGTGTTTCACAACCATGAACAAGACTCTACTTGACTTTGATACATAGCTTTGTCATGCCTAAGCCTAGGGTCTAGGTATAACATGGCGAATAGGGAACCCAAACAAGCCTCTTAAGCATATATGGCACATCATTGGTTTTGCAGAAGCATAAATGAGCAACAAACACGTAGCACATAATTTCTAAGGGAAATGGGGCTTTGAACTCACTCTATGGGGATGTTGTAGGGAACAGGATAAACATGAATCACATAGAAAATAATTTCTAAGGCGCGGGTAAGTATTACTCATGCTATGGGGATGTTTTAGGGAAGAGAATAAACATGAATCACATAGCAAATAATTTCTAAGGGGTAGGTAAGTATGACTCATTCTATGGGGGTAATTAGGGACTTTCATCACATCACCATCATCATATAAGTACATAAGGGAATTAGGACTAAGGGAAAACTCTAAAAATACATAGATATAATAAGAGTATACAACCCATGTATCAAACAACACCTCTAAATATGATTGGAAGGGGGGCCAAGACATCTCCTGGCCTCACCCTCAAAGATATTATCTAAAAATAGAGTAGTCCAAATAAAATCATGAAAGTAAATTGATGTTGTCCCTGAATATGGAGGACTCACCAATAGCAAGTCCTCACCAAATCGATTAACCACATAGAGGGGAAAGATGGAAAGGATCTCCGATTCTTACATGGTTAGATCATGTAGGCAAAAAGTATGCGTTAGTATGTTTGAATGTACTAAGTATGCGGACTGAAAATGTAACAAGGAACATAAGCCAAAATTAAACAATATGCATCATCATAATCAATAGATATAAGCTTAATATGTCATGCATGCTCAATGCCATGGTTAAATATATATGAGGAATCATCAAGTCATATAGCATAGCATACATATATGGGAAGGGACCATCATCATACATGGGGAAATCATATGAGTAGAAAACCAATGAGTTATTTAAATTTAAAAGACCATCAATAGTAGTGAATATATTGGACATAATAAGAAAGAGCCATAATAATAATCATGAGAGGACATCTTGGGGACCTAAGGGGAACATGAGCATGTATAAGAAAACCATAAATCAGAGGTGTGATATATCATAAGCTTTTGGGGAGATCATGAAACATAGTGAGAGAGACCATAATCGACATAAACCATTTTAGCTAATACATGGAGTCCCGATGTTTCCCCTACACCGGAAGAAAGAGGAGTCACTTTGCCAGGGTGAACCTCCTAATACCTAACTGGATCAACTAAACCTTATGTGAACCGGGTACTCCCTTCTAGTTCTAGGACTCAAGTACTCACCTTAAGTGCCCGATCACTGGTACTCACCACAAGCTCTCATCTTTAGGATACTGGCCTCTTAGGGATTTGGGTAATTGCCTCTAACCCTTTTACCTACAGTGGCACGTAGTTTTGGGACTTGGGTAATCGCCTCTAGTCCGCTCAGTGCTAGGTAGTGCTCTCACAATAGTAGAAGGTCAGAAGTCACAGAATCATAACATCAAAATCATTCTAAGTCATGAGGAAGGGTGATTTATCCAATTCCCAATCCACTAATGTCATAAAGTCAAAGTCATGGGATAGCTCCTTAATCATACGTTAGACGGGAGATCCTCCATCGTCAAACATGCATTTTTTTACTAGATGGGAGATCCTCTACCATTATGCATTCATTCATTAACTATATGAGAGATGGAACTCAAGATCCCTCTTTCTAAAATCTGAATTTGACTTTTGACGACTTTAAGCCATCTTCAACCTTTCCCAAATCAACTTCACCTTCTCTATAGCCTCCAACACCAAGTCTGGCCCAATCAATTTCATCTCACCTATCTCAAACTATCCAATCAGGGATCGACACCTCCTTCTATATAAGGCTTCAAATAGTGTCATCCTGATTCTAGCATGATAATTGTTATAGTAGGAAAAATCAATGTGTGGTAGATGATCATCCCAATTTCCATTGAATTCCAACACAAGACCTCAGTATGTCCTCCAACATTTGAATTGTCCTCTCGGCTTGTCCATCGATTTGAGGATGGGAAGTGATACTGAACTTCACCTTAGTACCAAGTCCTTTCTGAAATGATCTCCAAAAGTGAGAAGGGTACCATGATCTGATATAATAGACATAGAATCACCATGTAATCTAACCAACTCCTAGATATATAATTTGGCATACTCCTCAATATTGAAGTAGCCTTCACCAATAAGAAGTGAGCTGATTTGGTCATTCTATCAACAATTCCCCAAATAGAGTCAAATTGCTTTCGGGTATAGGGAAATCCAATCACAAAGTCCATATTTACATCCTCTTATTCATAAGTAGGAATCTCAATGTCTTGGGTCAAACCATTGGGCCTTTGGTGTTCCACCTTCACTTGTTGATAATTTGGACACTCTGATACAAACTTAGCTATGTACTTCTTCATACCATGCCACCAATACACTTCTCTCAAATCCTGATACATCTTGGTGGACCCCAAATGTATATAATAAAGAGAGTTATGGACCTCACTTAGAATCACTTCCCTAAGACCATCAACATCCAGAAAACTTAACCGATCTTGGTATCGAAGCATACCATATCCACCTTGGGAGATAACCTCTATCTTCTTTTTGGCAACCAACATCTTTAACTCAACCAATAACCAGTCCAAGTCTTGTTTTTCCTTGATGTCAACAAAAACTCAACCCCATTATAAACTAGACTCATAGACCTTCATTTGGATAGGTCATAGACCTTCTAAATCCTTGTATTTTGAGAGATATGGTCCGATACATTTGACCCAAATTTAAGAAGGATTTTTTAAAAAAGCTTACGGTAACTTTGGCCAAACTTTATCTTGCAACTTCCTTGACACCGAAACATAACATATGAACTTT
>JBCEWC010018044.1:0-12169 GCA_038996855.1 Solanum aculeatissimum
ATTTACATATAGTGCATTGATTACTATCTATTCCTTTGTTTCTTTCAAATTCATGACTACATTCTTGCAAAACATTTGCCATTGTGCTTGCTTGTATTTCTTCTAAATCTAGATTTTTCATTTCTAATCCTATTTCGTTTATTAATTCCTCTTGTTCAGAGTCAAAGGAGTCTAATTGTGGTCTCTCGGCTGCTTCTACACTAACAACAGAATATATACTTTCACTATCTGACATGTATTCGTCTATATTTATTAATGTTTCCTGAAAGTCTTCTATTAGTTGTGAGTTTCTTGTCCGACTATTATTTCTTTTTGGGCATACATTTGTCAAATGTTCTATACTACCACAAGTAAAATATTCTAATTTATTCATGTAATTTCTATCCGTTCTATATTTTCTAACATATTTGTTTCTGTCTAGATATGATTTTCAGTTCTGATCTTTATCATAACTTTGAGTAGTGTATATTATGTTTTTACAGAAACATATCTCATTTTGCTTTAATTATTTTTGGATTTGTATATTTGTACATTTCTCAGTTAATATTTCCATTACATGTTGTACCCTATGCCCTATTGACCATATAGCGTTTGGATTTTGAATTACTCCTTCTCTTTTATACCATCTTTCTTCTATTTCTCGTCCCAAATCTCCTGGTAACTTATTAAACAACTTCTTTCCTAATTCCTTGTCGAATGAGTTCCCACTAATTGTACAATAATAGTAGTAATCTTTTAGGAAAATCTTTATGTAAAACCAACTTGTAATACTTAGTTGTTCTAATTTTATTAGAGCATTTCTTTGTAGTATTACTAATCTACTATTTGGGTCTTCTCCTGTAATCAAACTATGTATCTTATTAGTAAAGTTATATGGATTAGCTCCCATATTTACTAAATCCTGATATTCTTGTGGGAAGGTAGACTTGTATGCTTCCCATAGAGCTTTTGTCGATTCTCCTAAAAAGGTCTTCATACATTTATACATTGTCTCTGCGTCTGTATCTTGGTATGTCTTTATGTAATCTGCTATGACTATTCATTTTCAGAGATCTATAACTGTGTTCCACATTTATGGGCCGTGTGCAGCTATGTTTAGTATCTTTCCTTTATTACCTCCTTCCTGTAACTTAATTGGTTCTTCTATCGATATTCTTTTTCCTATTGGTTTTACATTTTCTGTTATTATTTCTGGATTTACTCTAAATACTCTTCTTCGCGGTACATTTCTAGTACTCGTATTTATGGTATGTTGCTATGTTGTTCTTTGGAACGGGCTAGAACTAGTTGGCTCCATAAATTCTTTTTGAATTATAACCGAGTCTAAGTCTATCTCCTCGTCACTATCATATATCCTATTAATAATTTTTTTCAAGGTCGTCTAGTTTTGTTTGCATTTTCTGTTATTCTCTATATCTTAAGTTATTTGTTCTTAATTCATATTTTTTAAACTGCTATTTCATTTCTATTAAATTCAACCCTCCTATCTTACATCCTTTACATTTAAATGTGGCATTCTTAGTTTGTTCGTATTTTATCTTTGCTTTTCTTAGGTCTTCGTCTACCTCAAATTTATCTTGTGTTATTTTTATGTTCATCATTTCAATAATTGTGTCCATTTCTTCGTCTAATTCTTTTTGCCTAGTGTATTTATAATCAATGAATCTTATAGATGTTTCTCCTTTAGTATTTGTATACATTAGATGAGATTTTGGTACCAATGTTTTTCTTTGTTAAAAGTTTCTAAATTTCATTTTAGCCCTGTATATTCTTCTGGATTTAACTTTATTGGTTTTATTAGCTTTATTCCTTTATCTCCCATTACTTCAACTACATCATGTACTTTAATCTTAAATTTTGTATCACTACTTAATGCCATTTTTCCTATAAATCCTACACACATTAATAGATTATTTCCCTTCTACATTTCTTCATACCTTTTAGTTTGTATTCCAATTTTTATATTTTTCTGAACTCTTTTAGATTTAGCATGAAATCGGGGCTAATATAAATTATTCCCCCATTGTTCATCCTATCTACCTCGGTTAATCCTATGATAGATTCTTTAGATCAGACCATCTATCATCATATATTATAATTAACACTTTAGTTCCTAAGTTTTTTCTAGTTAATCCTTTTAATCCAATAACAATTAATCTCATGTGCATGAGAGTCATTCTGGTATTTATTATCTTGTTAAAGGATTCTAGATTAATTAGATGTATTATTGATGTCTCGTTTCCTATGGGTGACAGTTGTTCTTCTCTATAATGTCTATATAGTTTAGTATTTCTTGAAAAATATTTGGTATCATATAATGTCTTAGGATTCAATAATTTTAGCTGATTTTGTTGAAAAATTCTTAAATCCCTGTCTCTGTCGATTATTTGATTTAATTCTTGGCTTTGACTTTTTTGTTTGCTTTGAAATAGGATTCTTGCTATTAGGTTGTTTCCTATTTTATAGTCTAAAAAATTTACCCTTGGTCTTTTTTCGGTTGTTCTTGTCCTACCTGGAAAAAAGGTCCATAGTTGAGATTTTCTAGTTATCTTTGGTCTATCTTTTTGTGGTGTTATCTCTATATTTTTTAACTGGACTAGTAATTCATCTACTTCAGTATTTCTAGGTTTCTCTATTATGTCTTCTTTTGCTTTAAGAAGGTTATCTAAGTTTATATTTATTTCTAGTAGTAGTGCTATTATGGTATTGTTCTGCTTAATAATAACTTGATCGGACTTGCTTTGGGGTCAGTAGTCCGAAAATTCTTGTGGATCAGTTTGAAATTTCGAAGTAAAAGTTAGTGTCTTTGCATAAATTGAGTCTAGATCATTCATGAAAGAGAAATTTCTTCAAGTTTTTCTACTATCCTTTTTAATTCGTTAATCTCAGTTGTTACTGCTTCTACTTGTCTTGTTATCTTTGTTACTAGTTGTGTTGTTTTAACTTCTAATTCTTTGAGTTTTTCTGTTATTTTCCTAACCAATTTTTCTATTTCGACCTTAGTAGGTATTTTTTCTATATTAAAATTATTATTTAAATATTGAATTTTTCTGTCTATTTCCAATTCTTGCGATTTTAGAAAGTCAAAGTTTTGTTCGAGTTTGTCTAATATCTTTTTCTATTTGGTTTGAGTATTCTCTATTAGGTCGAGCAGTCTAATTATAGTTTTATTATTTTCTTGAGCCTTTTCGCTAAAATTTATTATTAAATCTATCAATGTGTTATATTGTTTGTCTTCAGAATGTAACATATGTTTTCCGCGAATGAAATTACACCTTATTACCATGTTGTCTTTTAGTATTCTCACTTATCTTTTAGAGTGAATTCTTAGATCTAAATATTCAAAATTCTTAAGGGGATCTATTGTTGTTAAATATTTTTTAATAAGATAACTTTAGCCTAAAGGAATAGTAACTTTACAAAGCTTTTCTTGAAATTTTACTCTGTGTGTAGAGATTTCTATGTCTCGTCTAATACCTTGGAGTTCCCACTTTAGCGCACTTATAATTTCTGGATTAGGGGGCCTACGTACAACTGGGTCAGTTGGGTCAATTATTTTTGTTATGCTTATGTATGCACTTAGTGCTTTCTCTAATTGTATTAAATATCTTCTTTGTTTTACTTCCCAATAATAAAATCAGTCTTTTAAACGAATTATTGTAGCAAATCTTTGTGTTCTCATAAGACTTTTTTATAAAAAATGTCTAGATTTTAGTTGTAATTAACTTAAATTCTAAGCTAGATATTATGTCTATTAGTTCCTCTAGTCTTTGGTTATCCTCTTTAGAGTTATTAAGTCTAATATATTTGAGACATAAACTGCTTAGTTGTTCTTTAATTGCGAGATACAATTTTGTATATTTTAACGGTCTTCGCATTTAGTTTTTAAGTGCCTAAAAACCCAGGGCTCTGATACCAGAATGACTCTCATGCACATGGGATTAATTGTAGTTGGTTTAAAAGGATTAACAAGAAAAAACTTAGGAACTAAAGTGTTAATTGCAATATATGATGATAGATGGTCTGATCTAAAGAAGTCTGTCATAGGATTAATCGAGGTAAATATGATGAACAATGGGAAAATATTTTATATTAGCCCCGATTTCATGCTAAATCTAAAAGACTTCAAAAAAACATAAAAATTGGAATACAAACTAAAGTGTAACGACCCGCTAAGTCATTTTGAGATATAGAGTTTTATATGTTATAAAAGATTTATCTCATAAATTTTAAAGGGACTTTTTAAACAATTCGATAACTTTTGATATTTAGTTTAGGGGTAATTTTAGATAATTAAATTAGTTGATGGGTTAAAATGATAATTTAGTTAAGACCCTATACCACATGTATAATATTTATTAATATAGATTAGTAGGTTTTATCACTTTTAATACATAATAGACCTAGAAAAAAAAAAGGAAAGGAGAAGGATTTGGAAGAACTAGCGTACAAACAAAAACATAAAAGGAACTATCAGGTAAGTTCTATATCTATTCACGCCATTACTTGTTAGGATCAAAGTGTATCATATATGTGATGTAGAATAGAAAAAATATCTTAATATAAGTTAGTGCAGAATTGAATTTAAAAGTGGCAAGATTTGGGGTTTTGGAATTTTAGAGGTAACAAGTTGTGAACTTCATTATTAACTAATGATTGAAAAATCATTAGATAAGTGTGATAGTATTGGTATAAGTAAGTTAGGTTTAATGAATAGTGGCAGTAAGCACTTGGTTTTTCAAAGTTAGTGTGTCGTGTGTGTATATTAATATTTTAATATTTTTTAATTATATTTTGTTGGGTTATCACATTATAAATCAAGTTTTGATATATTGGGATAGGTAATTGGATATTAGGTATATTATATTTTTTTTTAAATCTTTAGATTATGATATGTGGAGGAATTATAACTTAAGTCCATATTTGAAACTTAGGAACTTGATTGTGGAATTGAGTGAGGTTTTAGTATAGACTAGACATATAGTAATGTGGGTCATACGAACTTGTTTTCTTATAGAGATTGTATATTTGATAGATTTGAAACGTTCGGATATATTAGAGAAAGGGTAAAGCACTGGCGGATTAGCTCACTTGATTTCGGTTCTTCGGTTGAGGTAGGTTATGGTTTATTCTATGTATTAGAAAGACTCTTCATAGAAATTGATATTCACTGAGTGGTGTTGTGAAATTATCTATGCATTTAATTATGTGGTTGAAATGATTGATATGTAGTTGTGATTGGTCTGAAATCCGAAGACCATAAAATTCATAATCTTGAACTTATCTTATCAAAGTGATGTCTTGAATAAAGAAGGTTTGATGAAATATTATTAATGAAATGGAATGTAATGATAAAGAATGATGAATGAAATATAATTGGATCGGGTGTCACGTTCTGACATGGTATAATTGGATGGGGTGTCACATTCTGACACAGTATAATTGGATCGGGTGTCATGTTCCGACATGAATATTATGGGATCAGGTGCCACGTTTCGACATGGTATAATTAAATCGGGTGTCACATTCTGACACACTATTATGGGATCGAGTGCCACGTTCCGGCACGATAATATTAAAGGAAAAAATATTAAAGTGATTTAATATACTCAATCTCAAATAACTCATCTCCTAAAAGAAGTGTGGTGTGGAGGCCTGAGTCCTCATATTTGTTCTTGATACTTTTGTCTGACTACGTACCTGTTTTATGAAGTTGTCACTTGTACTTGTTGTTTTCCACCTATTAAATGTAATAGTTGATTTCCTGATGTTACTTTATGCATATTAATTTCTATTTGGAGTTGGTTGATGATACCTACTCAGTACATGTGGCTCGTACTAACTCCTACTTGTAAATTTTCTTTGTATTGCTTTTGTGGAGTGCAGCGAGTGTTCTATTGACTTTGGTTCACCCTAAGCTCTAGCCAATCGTCGGTATATCAGATTTTAGGGTGAGCTTACCTTCTAGCTCATGTTGGATTCTATCAGTTATGGCATGATGTCCTTAGTTTTCGAACATAAACTATTTTACTTATCTATTTTGGTGTTGCTACTCTTAGACTTAGTATTTGAGATTAGATGTCCTTAATGTGATGACTTTCAGGTTTCTGGGAATGTATGTAATAGAAATAGTGGATTTTATTATTTCTTATTTTATAAGTTGAGCTTTCGATTATTTTTGTATTTTATAAGTTGAACTGCTAATATAGGTTGAGATTGTATCGTTGGTTTGCCCACTTAGGAGGGTAAGTGTGGGTGCCACTCACAATCCATTTTGGGTCGTGACAAACTTGGTATCAGAGCTTTAGGTTCAATGATCTTATCACACAAGGACAGGTCTAGTAGAGTCTTGCGGAACGGTATGGGGATGTCTTTACTTTTCTTCGAGAGGCTATAGGACCTTAGGAAAACTCCCTTCTTTATTTCTTTCATGCTATTACTTGAATCCAATTTGTATCTAGGTGTTACCAATTAGTATATGATCTTATTCAGTCTCTTTTGCAATGGTTAGAACTAGAGCAATATGCAACTGTTGTAGCTCTTTATATCGGTGCGTTCTTGGAGACAGATTGATTTTCTCGATTGAACATTAGCCTTGATGACTAGTGATGAACACGATCTCTTCGCTAAGGTCTTAAAGTTAAAAATCTTGATCTTCAAGGATATTAAATTTGAGGATGTTTATGATTGTAATGAGTTACCATCAGATAAAATAATAAGAAAGTAAAAAGATTGCATCATGCTTGAGAGGAGACAATTAGCATGTTTAAGTTTATCAATCTTAAATAATACACTCCTATTCATGTGAACCACTTATTATAGTTATTTGAAGTGATGTATGGAACACACCAATAATATTCTCCTTTTCACAAAAATTGAAGTCAACAATAATTTCCTCTTGTAATTTGCTTCACTGGAGTTTCTGAACCTCATCCCTCTCCATCCAATTATGATTTCACTTTCTTTATTAAACTTTAAATTGTGAAGAAGATATTATCTAGCAAAAAAATAACCTTTTTGAACAACAATTATCAAATAAAAGAGGATTTCAATAACTGAAAAATGTCATTGTTGAAGGAGATTTTGGTTTTTATTTTTTTCTTTCGCAATTAAATTGAAAATAGATGCATCTTATAGAAATTTGGATGTGTTGGTTGGTGTTCAGTTGACGTTTTGGAGGTCATGTTTGGAAGATTTTCAGTTGACTTTCTAAAACAAAAAGAGACAAAATGAAGAGATGATGGTAGTGACGGAGATGGAGGTGGTGACGATAGTCTTAATTGAGCATTTCACATGCTCTTCTTGTTTTGTAAAACATTTTAGGTGTCAGGTGACTTAAACAGATGACATTAATTTCAGTTCTAACCAGTTGAGGGGTATTAGAACCCCTGCTAAGTTTTGATGTTTTATTGAAAAAGGGTTGGCGTTCAGTAGATTGTTAGTTGTGGAAGTTGGTATGAATTGCAAGATTTTGCATTGTTAGAGGATTGACAAATTTGTTGGCACATATTTTCTTTTTGGTAGAAGTAGTAGTTAAGAGTTGAGACAAAATATTTTGACAAGTGTTGTTAAAGACTTTTGAAAATAGTCTCTTTATGATAGGGGTAAAGTTGCGTAGACACTCTCTCCAAATCTATTTGTGAAATTATATTGGATATGTTGTTATAAAAGGATTGTTGGAAGCATGCTTATTTTGTGAAATTGGGCGAAAGATTTGGTTGGATGCTTCCATAGTGTTTTAGTTCACTGTTCATGAAAAACCATTGCTTGATAAGGATTCTAACTTATGTTATTTTTGTTAGATATGTAAGTAAAATATGTTATTCTAAAAACATTTATATATAATCCAGATAAATTTTATTGATTGTGGGGATGGGCTGGGTGTGTTCTGGATGAAAAAACATACAATTAATGTGATTTTTCTTTGTGTATAGTAGGAGATTTTACGCTCACAAAGAGGCATTGCTCTGTGTATATAATAATAATGGGACTCCAAGGCCACCGCTCTTTCCTGACTATTGAAGTTAGGATTCATCTCTTTAGATATTCGAGGCTCTTAACAAATATGTCCTCCGTTCATTTTATTTGACTATATTAGTATGAGATAGAGTACACTCGAATGAGGAAGGAGTCTATATTGATATGCCATTGTATTAGTAAAAATCAAGTATAAGTGTTGAATAAAAGAGCATAGGTCATAAGGTGGTAGACCTAAACTAGGCTCATGATTTTGAAAGAAGAATCACATAAGATTTATAGAGTTATGAACTTAGCTAGGTAAATAGGTATAATGGATAAGATAGATACTATTTAACTTATGAAAGAGAGTGTGATGATACACTATACTTAGATATACTGTGAGATAAAGGTTGATTTCGTATTATGAGATTTAGTGGTTTAATATTTCTTAAATTTATCTAATAGTTTAGAGTTAGTATAGTATGTAAAGAGTATGAATGTACATGTTTAGTACTAGTCCTTAAGCTTGAACTTTAGGTGAGAATTATGAAAAGGGAAATAACATGACGAGAGTGATATTATTAGTTGGAGATTTGCTCTAGTAGGCTTTTCATAGCATAAGCGAGAAATTAAGATGTTGACTTGAAAGAAGTGGGATGTTACGAGTACAATGAATGTGACCCTTAGATGAAAATAGTGAATTGAAGCTAACTCATTAGATAAAAAAAGGCTTAAGATGTATATCCAAAATAATATGTAATTGTATGACAATTTAAGTTTATGATTTACTATGGGTACCTAGATAGTATATGTGAGTTGTCAGTGTGGAGTAGACTGATGTAACCATTCTTTATTACCCTTAAAAGTTAGGTCAAAGTGGGTTAGCTATAGATAATGAGGAGCCTCCTACGATAGTCCAAGTTTTCTTCAATTAAGTGTATGTGAATATAGAAGAAAGTTAAAAGTGATACCTCAGGAGAAAATTTTAGCAGCAGTTTCATATCTCTAAGTATTAAATAACTGGAGAATCTAAATGTTCTTGTGTATAATGATACCCCGACTGTGTGAAGAGTTTTAATAGGAGGGTGCGTATGAAAAATTGGGTAAGTTCTTTGGATTCTGTTGGTATAACTGGATTTAAAGTATCATGTTGATAATAAGGTTGGCTTCAAGATGATGGTAATGGCTACTGACCATAATGATAATAATAATTTGTGATGGATTACGATCAAGATGCAATCATATGGTAAGATTTTTTGATTAAATGAATTTGATAGGGTAATAATGACTTGTGGATCTTTAAAGTTATGAATTACTACTATTTGATGAGTAACGTGATCATATGAAAAGATGTGGAATGTGTTAAGATACTGCTCGAATAGAATAAAAAAGACTTAGAGTAAGAAAAATGAATAAAATTAGTGAGATGTAGGTTTGCATTTAGAAAGATACAAGAACAAAGACATTCACTTTGATGGTAAAAATCAAAGATGTATCTTCAAGAGAGTGGAGAATTAAATTCAAAGACATGTGGTTCCATTGATTCATGTGTAATAGGACGTTAGTGTTGTGTTTTTTTTCAGCGGGATCCCTCAGCGTCGGATTAGAGAAGAAAGACTTCAGATGGTAGTTAAATAGATAATCTAAAGCCTATTTAACATTTCTCAAGTCACTGCACAACTGCATTTCATTAGATTTCTTATGATATGAACTTCCAGATGGTTATGTTAAAGATGAGTCTAGAATGAGACTTTAGTGGTACTAGACTATGTTCTAGCAGGAGGAAGAGGAAATCAAGGGAATGAGCCAATATTTGTTTGAATAAATTCTAAAGAGAGGAAGGTGAGAACAACGGGCGGAAGGAGAAGTTCTCTTGTTGCTGACCTTTTTTCGCTGTCAAGAACATCTTCTTTTCTAGGTGAAGTAATACATAGGATGTTTTTAACTGTTTGGCTTTAATGAACTTTCAATATAAAAATGTGATTGTCCAAGTGAAAAGTTGAGGTAGAATTTCAAAACAAGTTAAAAGGTACAAATTGCAAGTCACGATATTAGACATCATCTTTCGAAATTTAGGTTCATAGTTTCTATTGCTCTTAAGGGTTATTTACATTTACTGCTATTGATCTATTATTTTTTATAATGTTGTTAGAGATTCTATATGTTTGAATTTATTGCTTGCTAAGTGGTTCCTTGAACATTTTCCTTCGTTGAGTTAGAAAAATTCAATTTTCTATGATGAGTATCCAATGTCTAAAGATCACATTTTATAATTTAAGCTCATGAGAAGAGTTGATTGTAAGAATGAAATCTTGACAATATCTGTGACGGTTTTTGCATTATGAGTGAGAGGTGGTTGGTTCAGGTTCATTTCTTATTGTAGCCGATATTATTGGATCATAATTTTATCGTGATTATGTGAGAAAAGATTTGTCCTAATAATTGTGCTATGATCGAATAAGTTTTGGCTCTAATTGGGTTCATAAGTTAGTCTGTGACTTGAAAATTATTTCTGATTGTAAATTTGCCAAAATTTTATTCAAAAGTTCAGTTCTTAGTAGTTGGTCTTGATGGATGATTTTAAAGAGGAGCTTAAATGGAGAGATGAACATCGACTTTAAAAGATCATAATTCAGGCTTTTGATAACATAAGTTATTCTTCCTTCTCCTTCTTTTGACCGTTCGAGGATGAACGGTGGGTAAATTGGTATCTGATATGATGGCCCACATCATTTTGAGATATAGAGTTTTATATGTTATACAAGATTTAACTCGTAAATTTTAAAGGGGCTTTTTAGACAATTCAATAACTTTTGATATTTAGTTTAGAATAATTTTAGATAATTAAATTAGTTGATGGGTTAAAATGATAATTTAGTTAAGACCCTATACCACATGTATCATATTTATTAATATAGATTAGTAGGTTTTATCACTTATAATACATAATAAACTTAGAGAAAAAAAAGAGAGGAGAAGGGTTTGAGAGAACGAGCGTACAAACAAAAACATAAAGGAACGATCAGGTAAGTTCTATCTCTATTCACGCCATTACTTGTTAGGATCAAAGTGTATCATATATGTGATGTAGAATAGAAGGAATATCTTAATATAAGTTAGTGCGGAATTGGATTTAAAAGTGGCAGGATTTGGGGTTTTGGAATTTTAGAGGTAACAAGTTGTGAACTTCATTATTAACTAATGATTGGAAAATCATTAGATAAGTGTGATAGTATTGGTATAAGTAAGTTAAGTTTAATGAATAGTGACATTAAGCACTTGGTTTTTTCAAAGTTAGCATGTCGTGTGTATATTACTATTTTAATATTTTTTTAATTATATTATGTTGGGTTATCACATTATAAATCAAGTTTTGATAAATTGGGATTGGTAATTGGATATTAGGTATATTATATTTAAATAAATTTAAATTTATGATATGTGGAGGAACTATAACTTAACTCTAGATTTGAAACTTAGGAACTTGATTGTGAAATTGAGTGAGGTTTTAGTCTAGACTAGACATATAGTAATGTGGGTTCTACGAACTTATTTTCTTATGGAGATTGTATATTTGATAGATTTGAAACTTTTGGACGTATTGGAGAAAGGGTAAAGCCCTGGCGGATTAGCTCACTTGATTTCAATTCTTCGGTTGAGGTAGGTTATAGTTTATTTTATGTGTTAGAAAGACTCTTCATAGAAATTGATATTCACTAAGTGATGCTATGAAATTATCTATGCATTTAATTGTGTGGTTGAGATGATTGATATGTTGTTGTGATTGGTCTAAAATTTCAAGACCATGAAATTCATAATCTTGAACTTATCTTATCAAAGTGATACCTTGAATAAAGTAGGCTAGATGAAATATTATTAATGAAGTGGAAAGTAATGATAAAAAATGATGAATTAAATATAATTGGATCGGGTGTCACGTTCCAACACGGTATAATTAGATCGGGTATCATGTTCTGATACGGTATAATTGGATTGGGTGTTACGTTCCGATACGAATATTATAGGATCGAATGTCACATTCCAACACGGTATAATTGGATCGGGTGTTACGTTCTGACACGATATTATGGGATCGGGTGTCACGTTTCGGCACAATAATATTAAAGGAAAAAATATTAAAGTGATTTAATATACTCAATCTCAAATAATCCATCTCCCAAAAGAAGTGTGGTGTGGAGGTCTGAGTCCT
>JBCEWC010018045.1:0-12169 GCA_038996855.1 Solanum aculeatissimum
TGAACCTCCATTACCCATGCACTTGATTCCTCATTCATGGCATATGCATTGAAGTATGGTTATGATGAAATTCTTGTGAAGGGTATGACCCTCTTGTTATGATATGATATGTTAAGGCTTGTGATCATATAGTCTCTTGTTATGGTTCTTTGAGCATTTTGGGTGCTTGCACCATTTTGATATGTTATGAAGGCTTGATATGATAAGCCATGTAGATGAGCTACTCCTATTGCATTGATATAGAAATGGTTTTGGAAATTCTTGTAGGATTTTTTGCCTAAGTATGGATATGGATTTGATAATGACATGATTTGCCTAATAGATCATGGTTTTGAAAAGAATGTCAACCCTTCGTTTTGAAAAGCTTGCATGTATATATATGTATTCCCATGGGATAAGACTTAGTACCGAGGGATTGGAGTCGGGGCGGACTATCTACAAGGGTCCATACTCCTTTCCGTCAAACCATGTGCCAACATGGGATTTCTCCCTAGAAGGGATGATTTGTTATGATTCCCCTTGTTGAAGGATGACTAGGGATCTACCTGGCAAGTAGTCTGAACCCAAGTAGTAGCTCGCTCGTGTTCCCTCTGTTGTCGGTTATGGTCACATTCCCGCTATGATATGATTCGTAGGTTTCATTTCATGCATCATGGCATGGCATATTATTATGATATACTTATCTTTTGGCTGTGTGCATTCCTTTCGTATCACTTGTCCCCTTGTCATCTCACTTGGTCGTATTATTATGGCATATGCTTTGAATTCCCACATACTTAGTGCATATTATGTGCTAACTCATACTCTTTGTCTACATGTTCTAATAATATAGGGACCGATGACGACCTCTATCTTCTATTGGATGACGAGTGACATCTTTGAAGCTATTTGCTTGTGGTGAGCCCTTTTGTTCAAGGGCAATAGATACTTTCTATCTTCCTTGTATCATTTTATTTTCCTTACGTTATGACTTGAGGGTGAGCCCGGATTATGTCGAGGCCCCGTTCTATCTTATGTAGAGGCTATGTTGGACATGTTAAAATCTTACACATTGTATCATGTTTTGTTGAAACATTATGGCTATTGAGATTTGATTATGGGAATGATGTTCCGATTATGCTTATGATTACGTATTGGAATTGTAAATGTTGGGAATGTGCTTATGTGGAAAGTCCCCTAACCCGGTATGGCCCCATAGCTTGAGTCCTACTTACCCACCTCTTATAAATACTTGTTATGTGCTATGTGATCCATACTCATCCCATTCCCAGCAACATCCCCATAGCTTGAGTCCAAAGCCCCATTTTCCCCAGAAATATATGCTATGTGTTTACTTTTCCGCATTTTCGAACCGATAATATGAGTAATGATGCTATGATGGCTTGATCGAGGACTTTTGGGTTCTTCTTTGCCATGTCACATATAGGCCCCACTTCTGGGTCGTGACAAAAATCCAGGCTGGGATTCACTCCCATGGAAGGCTACACGAGATATGAAGAAGCACACGGGCCGTGAGGGCTTCCGTCAAGTTGATGCTAGTTCCAGAACGCTAACCTTATACTTAGAACCAATACTTGGATTAGGAAATTCACGAAACACTTCGTTACACGTTGTATTAGGGACCATGAGATCCCCATATGGACCGTACAAGGCTTCACTACCCGTATAGAGTCTCGTGGTGCCATGTCTTAGCCAAATTCCAGAAAATTCCCTGCGTAGGTAACCTTTACAAAATTGGGCATAACTTTATGATATGAACTCCAAATTGAGTGAAACAAGTTGCGTTGGAAAGCTGACTCAAAGAAAATCAATTTGATAGGTCATAGACCACTCAGTGGATCCCGTGATATGAGATATGGCCCTTTAAAGTCAGCCCTTCTACCAATCCTCATGGAAAACTTACTCAAATGAGTTCGTTTGATCAAGACTTGACAAGTGAGACCCTAAATATTCATAAACCACATAAGACGAGATGGAAACCAATAAGTTAAGCATAGATAAGTTTTTGAAAAATATGGGTCGTTACAAAACTGCTAATAATAACAAGCTAAGCCCATAAAACTATGAATCTCAATGGTTAAAGTAGGCCTAGTCCAACCCTGAACCAACTCAATTTTCGCTTGATCAACCCGGATACCCTCTCTAGATAGAATATGATCCAAAAAAGCTGTCAAACTCAGCCAGAACTCACACTTCAAAAACTTGGCATACACCCTCTCCTCTCTAAACTGCTAGAGTACAATCTTTAAGTGCTCCTCATGATCCTCTTTTGTCTTGGAGTAAACCAATATATCATTGATGAGTCCATATTTTGGACTCATTTAGAGCTTACAAAGTAAAGAAATATTGTCCTCAATGTGGTATGATATCTCATATACTTATTAACCTTTGTGTTTTATGTCAGGAATGAAGATAAAATTTCGTAGATGGGAAATACTCAACAACACAAGGAAAGGGAGCAAAAATGCCAAATAGGTGGTAAAAAACAATGTAATTTACCCAATTGGAATATCGTCGAAGTGCAACTGAGAACACCTAATATTGTAATTTCAAACCCCCAAGTTCGTGACAAAAAATGATGCTGGTAGAGGTTCAATGGATCATTAAACATGATCAATGATGAACAATGGCATCGCTGAAAGTTGTAGAGACTTGAGCCTTCAGCTAATGCATGAGAAGGCGGTCAAGTACACATTTTACATATCATCAAAGTGCTCAGTGATGGCTGACCTTGACCATCAAATTGTGAAATTATGCACAAACTCTGAACAAATCGCACGGACTATAAAAAGAATTTATCTTCAAGCTTTGGAAGAAGAATTCTAGGGATTAGGAGAAGAGATTTCATCTTGTATTTTTGTAATTCCTCTTACCCACATCCATAACTACTAACATTGGTATGTTAGGGGTGTATATTTGATATAAGCATTTGAATTGTTAGCTGTATCTATTATATTTTGGATGATTTGATGTTAATCTGATTGAGTTCATACCTCTTTTCCATGTATAAATTATAATCTTGAGGTTGCAAACTTTGGGTTATCTTTAGATCTTCAATTACTACATTAATTTAAGTGATTGTAGTGGGTAATGAGTGTGATAGCCAAAAATCTTTCGAGGTTTCAGTTAAATGCCACAAAATTGGAATCAATGGCTAAAATAATAGAAAATTTGGTTATAATTTATCAGGCCAGGTGTGTCCTTAAGTGATTTGCACGTGAAGCCCTAACAAGTTCATGTGAAATAATATTGTTGTCTTAATTGAAGTAGTCACTACTAAAAATTCTAGCTTACTCACGTATTATTAACTCAAACAGTCAAGTATTTGGACTCGATTGATTAGCTCTCGTCCCATATTCAAACACCACCAAATTCATCTTGCCTGATCTGAGATGAACCCAAAGAAAATTGAGAAATATAATTGAGAAAAGTCACTGGGAGAATACCATGAGGGCCATCTATGGCCCATAGAGAAATCTACGACCCATAGATGGGGTCTCGTAGATCACTTTGGCACTTGGCAAATTTTTTGAGGTCTGAGGACTCAAAGTACGAGAGGGTTTACGGCTCGTAGGAAATTCCACGACCCGTAGAAATGGTTTCGTGAATTAAGATCTAAAAATCAACTTCCTAGAATATTAGACCACGAGCCATCAGACGACGCATAAAAATCAATTTACCCATGCATATTTTATTCTAGAACTTGATGGTCTCATGAGTCTTAAATTTTGAACTCTAAGATTGGTCTAAATTGAAAGATTAACTTGATAAAAATTGATGAGTTGAAAGAGTATGTTAAGAGACTCATTGAATTTTTGGTTGGAGTGATTGCTGTTTTATGAGCACTCAGTCTTGAGAGGACTATTGAGCACCGAGTTGAATGAGAGTAACTCCAACTCGAACTCTAAAACTATGCTGCCAAACTTAGGAGAGGATTGAAACCATTAAGTCGAATGTTTCCTCTTGATAGGTCCCAGAATGAATAGAGGATTTATTTGATTTGATCCAATCCATTATAGATCAATTTGTTCTTTACCCTAGCAAGTACTAAACGGTTATGGAAATATTAACGAGATTGTTATATAATCATTGGCTCATAGGTGATTGTTGTCAAATAAGAGAAACTCTTAGATAAGTTTCATGTTGATAGTACTCTAATTGATATGGACTGGACTAGTATGGATTTTTGTTGATAAGTCATCATCTACTCCTTATTTCTTACTTTAGATATACCATTGACATTCCTATTTAAGTTTTTGAACTCTTGATCTAAGTATCTGAGTTGATAATATTCTACCTTGATGTATCTTTCATTCAACCAATTTATATACCAGTACATTACATGTACTAACATCTATTTGGACTATATCTTTTTATAATACAGAGTCAGGTATTAGAGATTATCAACAGGTGGTCTATTGAAGATCTTTTTCTTATCTCAATTTTCTGGTAAGTCCACCTTGAGTTCGGGGGATGCATATGATTCTATCTAGCTTTTGAGTCAGACTTTAAACTTGCTTTTCTTTTGATTTGAGGTAGTCATGGACATTTCATTAGCACCATTGAATAGTTGATAGAGGCTTCATAGAATAGAGTTGATTTGTTTGATTGGATTATGTTTTGAGCTAGTTCTTTTCGTACTAGCCTTATGATTGAGATTGTCCACCCTTTTTATCTTTAGTCTTCCACTGATATACATATATACACGATTGAGTGACTATGATGAGGATAAGTAGTTCGCTTGGAGACTAGCAACAGTCTCCGAGTGTCAGCCACATCTAGGGTACCCTCTTGGGGTGTGACAATATACCCCAAACATTTATCTTAATTTATTGTTGAATTCATATATTGGAATTGTTATTAGTTGAATTCTAGTTTTATGTTACTCATAATCCCCTTATTTTAATACTACAATTATCTAGTTCAACTTGATACTTTATTTCTCAAACGCCCGTTCTTTCTGGGATTCGACCCCAACTCATTATTGGGTTATTATGCTAATAAAGATCATTCAGATCTTCCATAAGTGAGGTATGCTTGAATGTCATAAAGAATAGTGTCGATTTTGGGGAACGGTGTTGTTTTTGATTGATGTTCTTATTTGAACTAAGCTCTTGTAGTCAGAACATTCTTATTACTTTTCTTTTTGTTTGTGTTTTTTTTAATTAGGTAAAGTTATGGATGATGCTGGAAGTATGAATGAAGATAATGTGGGGGATCTAAATGACCTCTGCGATGTCAATTGGGATCAAGTGGGAAGTACAGGAGCAATTAGATTGCCCCCATTAGCTAGAAATATTGTGTTTCATGTCACGAGCACAATGCTTGAGCTTCTCCAGCTATAGGGACTATTTGCAGGTAAAGCCCATGAAGACCCACATGAGCATCTCTGCAACTTTATGGATATTTTGCTCACCATTCAGCTTTTGGAGTGTGACACAAGAGGCCATTCGATTGAGAATATTTCAATTTTCCATAACCGAAGAGGTCGTGAGATGGTTAGCTAAACTACCATGAGATTCAATCACATCTTGGGAGAAATTACAAGATGTATTCCTTGAAATATTCTTTCCTCCCTCAAAGATGGTGAAACTCCAGAGAAGTATTAAGAATTTTAAGAGGATTGAAGGTGAACCAATGCATGAAACATGACTAAGGTTATAAAAACTCCCACTCCAATGTCCAAATTATTGATTCCCAAAAGTCAAGCCCTTAAAGATCCACACAAGCATCTCCACAACTTTGTGGATGTTTGCTCACCACTTAGCTTTCAAGGTATCACACAAGAGGCCATTCGGTTGAGACTATTTTAATTTTCCATAATTGAAGAGCCCATGAGATTATTAGTGAAATTACCGTGTGATTCAATCAAATCTTGGGAGGAACTACAAGATGCATTCCTTGAAAGATTGTTTCCTTCCTCGAAGATGGTGAAACTCTAGAGAAGTATTGAGAATTTTAAAAGGATTGAAGGTGAACCATTGCATGAAACATGAATAAGGTTTTGAAAACTCCTACTCCAATGTTCAAATCATGGAGTTCTATATAACCTTATCTTTCAATACTTTTATGTATGTATGGATGTTGTTAATAAAGGTAGAGTAGATCAGTTTGTAACAGGAGGTATAATGAAATAAATATTTATTGTTGCCTCAGAGTTGCTTGATGAGATGACCAAGATAAATAAAGTTTGATATACCTGAGATGACTTCGTTTCCTCTACTCAAAGGAGTCCTTCTAAGGAGCAATTGTCCAAATATCAAGAGTGAGATGAAAATATGGCCAAAATGATGACTAACATTGATCTCTTGACTTTACATGTAATGAATGGTGGTCAGAAAGCTGTGAATACTATTGGTATTGCTGGTAATATGCCATTTTATGGTGTGTCTTATGATGGTGTTCATAATGAGGAGGTGCACTATATGGGAAATTAGGTCATGAGTTCTCAGTCGGCCTTTCTAAGGCTACCCGGGAATCAAGGTTGGAACAATGGTACTGTTTGGAGAGATAGTGATTAGAAAACCATTTTGGAGGTTGGAGAGAAAGAGAAGGTGCAAGATAGGTTTAAGTCCAATGATCCAATTGTGAATCTAGAAAGATTCTGAATGGAAGATATGCTTAAAAAGATTTTTACCAAAGTGGAGGCTTCATATAGTGTGTTGAATGCAATTAAATTGATCTTTTGTCAATTGAGCCAAATGGTGACATCTCACTTAACCTCAATCAAACACTTGGAAACACAACTAGAAACACTCTTGACTCACCTCAACAACAAAAAAAAGGCAACAATCAATAGTGCATGGCCTTTATGACTCATAATAGTAAAGTTATTGAGCCTAATGTGGCAGCCAAGACCACTTTATTTGGGGGAACAAGGAACCAAAAAAGGAAAATGATGTTATTGTGAATGAAGAAGTTACTTCCTTTGGCAATCCCAGGAGTGAATACAATGTCAAGGGTGGGGGTGAATATAATGAAGTTAAAAGAAGGCCGCCAAGTTGTTTTCAAAGAATGATATCCTTTTTCCTTGAAGGCTGAAAAAGAAGGGCGATGACATAAAGTTTCAGCAATTTCTCTCCACGTTCAGCTTTCTTTCTATCAACGTACCACTGGTCGAAGCTCTTGTAGAGATATCGACTTATATGAAGTTTATGAAGGAATTGGTGACCAAGAAGAGGGATTTAAAATGTGAAAAATTGAAGTATCACACAATTATAGTGTGATTTTGACCAAAAACATAGTTGCAAAGAAAGATAATCCTATCATGTTTACTATTCCATGTACCATTGGGGCTTGCAAGTTTGGTAAAGCCTTGTGCGATTTGGGAGCAAGCATAAATCTAATGCCCTTGACCATCTTTTAACAATTGGGTGTGGACACTCTTTCTCCAATATCATCTAAATTACTTATGGATGATTGGTCCATTAAAAAACTAGTTGGAATATAGTATGATGTGTTGGTAAGAGTTGATAAATTTATTTTTCTAGCTGATTTATTGGTCTTGGATTGTGATGTCGATGTTGAGGTGCATATCATACTCGGGAGACTATTTTTGGCCACCAGTAGGACTCTAGTCGATATGGAGAAAGGTTACTTGAAATTTCGGATGAATGATGAGGAGGCGAGCTTTAATATTTGTGAGATGATGAAAAGGCATTATGATTTTAAAGTGAATGTTATTATTGATGTGGTTTATCAAGTCGTGGAAAGTGTGGGTGAGCTAGTATACTTGGAGGGTGGTATTTTTTCTTTGACAGGTAATTCGGGGACAATAAAATATCTATTTTCCTAGGGGACCAATATAAAACCACCTTCACCTATCCCTATGGAACCTTCACCTTCAAGATTATGCCCTTTGGATTTGTAATGCACTAATGACTTTCTAGAGATGTATGCTGTCTATTTTCACTGACATGGTAGAGGACTCCATAGAAGTTTTCATGGATGACTTTTCGGTGGTAAGGGATACATTTGAACAATGTTTGGCTTATCTTGAGAAAGTATTGTAGTGGTGCATTGAGACTAATCTGATACTTAACTGGGAGAAGTGTCATTTCATGGTAAAGAAGGGGACTGTCTTGGGAAAATAAATTTTAGGAAATGGTTTGCAAGTTGATCAGAACAAAGTGGATGTAATCGCAATCCTCCAACCTATGATATTATTCAAAGGAGTAAAGAGTTTTCTGGGGCATCCCAGTTTCTACTGAAGATTCACAAAGAACATTGCAAAGGTTGTTAGATTGATGTGCAAATTATTAGAAAAGGATTCCTCTTTTGTATTTGATGTAGCGTGTACGAGGTCCTTTGAGGTCCTTAAACAAAAATTGATTGAGCCCTCCATAATAGTATCTCTTGATTGGTCCCAACCATTTGAATTTATGTGTGATGCGAGTTGGGTGGCCTTAGGGGCTGTTTTGGGTCAGAGAATAGGAAAGCTTTTTCACCCAATGTATTATCCACGCAAGACCTTGAATGCTTCCCAAAAGAATTATACGGTGACTTAACAAGAGTTATTGGTAGTGGTTTATGCATTTAGGGAGTTTTTGCCCATCTCATAGGCACGAAAGTGATTGTACACACTGATCATGCCGCTATTAATTACCTCAAGGAAATGAAAGATGTTAAACCAACACTCATTCAGTGGGTATTGTTGCTACGAGAATTTTACTTTGAAGTAAAAGATAGAAAAGGGTGTGAAAACAAAGTAGTTGATCATTTATCCCGACTTGAGCCCCACTGCTTGAGTGTTAAGGAAGGGGACATCCTTGATAACTTCCCAGATAAATTTGTGATGAAGGTGAAAACAACAATTGCACCTCGGTATGCCAATTTTTTAACTACTTGGTATATGGGATTGTGCCAGACTTTTACAATCACCACCAAAGGTAGAAGTCCCTATTTGATATAAAGAAATAGTTTTGGGATGAACCTTACCTCTTCAAAGAATGTGTTGATAATATGATTCGTAGATGTATGTCAGAATCTACTTTGGAAGCCATATTAGAGGAGTACCACTCTTCGCCAACTAGAGGCCATCATGGAGGAATCCGTACAGCCTTGAAAGTCCTCCAAAATGTCTATTACTAGCAAACACTTTATAGGGATGCTCAAGAATTTGCCAAAGCTTATCAGAGATGACAGATGCAAGGTAATATTTCATGAGTTTCCCCTTACCTTGATCCTTCAGATTAAAATCTTTGATATGTGGAGAGTAGACTTTATGGAGCTAATTTTGAGTTTATTTAGGAAGAAATATATCTTATTAGTTGTGGATTACATGTCAAAGTGGGTGGAAGTTGTTGCCTTACCATCTAATGATGGCAAAGAATTTGTGCAATTCTAGAAAAGAAGTATCCTCACTTGATTTGGGTATGGTGGCTCTCACTTGTACAATAGAATGTTTGGAGGATTATTGAGAAAGTACGGAGTGGAGCATCGGGTGACAACCACATATCACCCTCAAGAAAATAGATAAGTTGAGGTATCAAATAGGGAGACTAAGATGATTCTTCCTAAGACATGGAATGGGAGACGAAGTGATTGGGATAACAAACTTGATGTTACCTTGTGGGCTTATTGTACAACATATAAATCTACCATCGGTATGCCACCATATTAGCTTGTGTTTGGAAAGGCTTGCCACCTACCAGTGGAACTTGAACATAGAGCCTTGTGGAATCTAAAGAGGTTGAATTTCAAGCATGATGAAGTCGTTGATGCTCGGGTTACCCAACTCCACCTTCTTGATGAGTTTAGATTGAAAGCATATGAGAGCTATGATTTGTACAAGGAAAAGATGAAGAGATGGAATAACTTGACAATATTGAAAAAGGAACTAAATGTAGGTGACCCTGTGATGTTGTATAACTCGAGAATGAAATTTTTCTGGGTAAAATCAAGTCTAAATGGGCAGGACCCTTCAAAGTCATTGAGGTTCTTGCAAATGGTGTTAATGAAGTTGAAAACCAAAAAGGGGAAAATTCAAGCCAAATGGGCAAAGATTGAAAAAGTACTATGGCAAACCACTGAATGCTCGAGTGGTTGATGTCATGTATGTGGATGTGGCTTTATTTGTAAAAAACATCCTCCTGTCACAACATAAACTCAAGCACTTCTTAGGAGGAAACCCAAGTTTTAGTGTCTTTAAAATAATGTGTATTGATGGTTGCGGTTGTCTAAACTTAAATGTGAAAAAGGAAGCAAAAAGGAGATGACATGAACAGTTCAGTAGGCCGACGATTGGATTTGTCGACCCCGACTTTGACCATTTCTTGGGTTATCCAATGACCCTTAAGTTACTATTAAATTTGGTAGTCCCAAGTTTAATTTGGTGCATCACCGAAACAAAATCGTGATTGTCAATTTATCTGCCTTTTGTCTCAGCTGATGGCCCATTAGTTGCAACTAATTTTAGTGGTCTCTATTGCAATTTGGTGTATCACCAAAATGAAATGGCGACCCCAATTTGACAGCCCTTTGGGATGGATGATGACCCTCAAGTGCTATAAATTTTGGTAGTAGTATTGCAACTCGGCGGATCGCTGAGTGGATTTTTTAGTGCATAGTTTATCCGCCCTTTGGTGCAGTGGATAAGCTTCAAATACTGTAAAAAAATTCAATCTTGAACACAATTGGGAGATCGCCAAATGTGTTTGACGGTGTAACTCGATACGTTCAAAGTGCACCGTCCTACCGACTCACTTCTTTAAATGATTTTCTACTTTCCTTTTCAAACTCTTCATCCACTACTCTTCTAGAGCACACCACATACACACTTCTAGATTTTCTTATTGTCTTTTTCATTAAAATTGATGTCATTGCCTTCAACATGCTCGATTTCTTCATCTCCATTAACCCACATGATTCTTTTGGTAAGATTATAACCTTATTTTTGTTTGATGCTATCATGGAACTTGATAATGCTTGAAGATTGATGTAGCAAATATCTCCCAGGTAGAACCAAAACCCAAATACCAGGCAATCCAGTACAATGATCAACATTCCCACTAATAAGTACAGCCAGAAATCCAAACAAAAATATATAAGCCAGCTAACATTTGTAAAAAATCTCTAGAATAGAATGGCAGGTAGCCCAGCTGATAAATGCAACAAGTACCCCAACCAACAATAGACAACCCAATTAAAACCCCGGGTATGACATTCGTCTAACAATCAGGATCACAATACAGTCTCTAGAGAATCTAGAATATGGACATTGACATAATTATAACAACAAAATCATTACCACAAAATCACAAGGCATACCCTGGAGCATAACTGATAACCAACCTCTCAAATATTACATAATATATTACTAGACCACCCATATAGGTAAAGAAGTATCAGAGTAGACATACGTATCAATCCTAGGGAATACATTTCCCTAATAGGGTCATATCCTTGTTTCAGGCCCACTAGAGGTTCAGTAGTATTGTATCTTATATCAAGAGTCACAAGGCCTAATAAGAAGCACACTCACTGTAACAACCCAAAACTTTTCGAAATCTACTTATGGTTGGCACTCTATGATGTACTAGAAGCCATGTATGAGTTTTGGTGGCCACGGGATGAGTTTAAGTGGCCGAATGCAAATTGGGCTAGTTAGTGGCGTAGAGGGACAGTTTTGACAGTCAACTTCATAATAGTCATAACTTTTGATGTGAGTTGAACCATATGAGCTAACATATATCAAAGTTAATGTCATTGCGTTAGCTTTTCAACACAAGTGGTTTCACTCAATTTGGATATCGGATGAGGGAGATATGTCCCAAACAGTGAGACTGTCTAAAATTCAGAAGCCATTGGAGATAGGCTCAAAAAGAATGGCCAAGGACATTTGCACGGACCGTTAAAATTTGAACGGTCCGTCTAGTGTCTTGTTGGAAGTCACAGTGAGCTTGGGGTGGCATGGAACCACCCCTAAGCCAAGTGTAGGTCAATGGTTCCTCAAACGGACCGTTTCAGTTTTGACGGGTCGTTTGCTGCCTTGTTGAGTGAGGCAGTGGCTAGACCATGGCTTGGGTGAAGTTTTTGAGTTTAAAGGAGGTCAGACGGTGCAGTTCACGGGCCGTCTCACCTTAGATGGTCCATTTGGTTGTTCGTGAAGTTCAACAGAAAGTCCTCCGAGAGTTCGTGGAAATATTTGGCTAAGTGCATCCAAATGGTC
>JBCEWC010018046.1:0-12168 GCA_038996855.1 Solanum aculeatissimum
GACATTGTGTACCTTAGAGTAGGTTAACACCTAAGTTGAGGGTGGCTTTTGTTGGCCCTGGTCCTGTAAGAAAGACACCGTGCACCTGAATTTAGGAAAAAAACCCTAAGTTAAGGGTGGCTATGTTAGGAAAGCTAGAAAGTGATGGAGAATGGGGGATGAATAGAGAAAAAGAGCTAAACAAAGGAGAAGCTAGCTGAAAAAACTAAAAAAAAAAAATAATAATAAAATGTTGGCGATGCTTCCCGAAATATGTGGGGATAAGGAACAAGTAGACGTTGGTAGTGTGAAGTAGGGGCTAAGTCTAAGTAGTGCTTTGGAGAGGCCAAATTAGTCACTATTGATCCTAAATGTACCACTCCTTAGCACGAGCCTACATTACAAGCCACGAAAGTCCTATAGTGATCCTAACAAGGTCGTTCGAGAGCCAAGGTGGTGAAAATAAGGGCAAGCCTATGGGAGACACTTGTGTTAGTTGAGAATCTATTGTGAGCATGAGTGCATAATTCCCAGTCTCTATTTAGAAATCATATGCTGTGTGTGAGACTTCATTGTGATGAGGGAACCATCTATACACGCTCGTGATGCTTACCTAACTAACCATTGTGAAGTTTAAGTATGAAAAGATCAGCTGAACACAGTGTGATGCTTAGATAGAGTTGTGTAAATCCATTAGGGTGTGTCGATGTGAAAAAAAAGTATAAAATGTGATTCTGACTAACGGAAGGATTATTGCATGTGACCTATTGAGAATTTATGTTTGTGTGCTATTGCTTGAGGACAAGCAAGAATTTTAAGTTGAGGGTGTTGATGAGTCGCGAAAATGCTCATCATTTGACACTTTTCTAGATGAAATCTTTGCGAATTCTCAAGCAAATTATTGCGTTTAATGTTTTGTATAGTTCATTTTTCAGGAAAATCAGGCAAGGCACGAAAAAGAATAAAATGGAGCAAACTGTATCCCAAACGGTCAGTTTCACGGACCGTGTACCCTTTAACGGGCCGTGAGACTGACCGTGAAAGGTAACTGAAGGTGCCAGTGCGGAAAGGAGAAAAAAAAGAGGCAAAGTACGAACACACGAGAGGAGTAACGACCCTTGTACCTGTTAACGGGTCGTGTACCTGCTCGTTAAAGGTGACAGAATGTCAGACGGTGAAGTATGAAGAAATTGAGGCTAAGTAAAGGTAAACAGACGGTGTAACGGGTCGTTGGAGGATTGACGGTCCGTCTCAAGCATCGTTAAACATCATAGAACTTTGGCCAGAATGTACAAGTGAAAAAACAATCGAAGGCAATACAGACGGACAGTTTGATGGGCCATGTAACGTTACACGGTCCATTGCTGGTGATCGTTAAACATTACAGTAAGCTGATGGATGGACGTTTGAAGCCTAGAGTTAAGTGTGCCCAGTCAAAAGGTGACACGGACCGTTTGACAGTAGACGGTCCATGTAGTTTCCAGTTTTGCGTGTCGAAGCCCAGTTTTTCTATTTTGTCTAGGATTTGTTTTAAATCATATAAATACACTTTTATTAGAGCGTTTTGTTATGTTATGACTGCTAGGTCACGAACAAGGTTCTTTTGACTTGAGATATTACTTTTGCAACTTTTTGCTACGATTAGTTCATTAAATTGCAATTACGATTTATGATTCCGTTGATTTTCTCAACCGTAAGTGTAAATCATGTCTTTTTCATCTTCTTTTAATTCAGATTTGACAGGTATGCTAGGCTAAACCCATAACTAGGGTTATGAGGACTATGATCACCGAAGAAAATAGGCAAATTTAGGGGTAACGTTGGTAGTAATCACAATATACACCACAAGATATCTTCAATTGAATTTAAACCTAAATGAGTCGACGTATTCAGGTAACCCTGTATTCACTACTTGCCCGAAAGAGGAGTAGTGATTAGGAAAAGAGTCTTAAGGCAGAATTCATGGTTTTTAACCTAGTCTAAGTACTTGAGACCGAAAGGTGAGAGTATCCTAGAGTGAAAAGTAAGTGCGACATGTAAAACGTCCTGAGACTGGAAGGTGAGGGATGACATACACCTAAAAAGGATTGGAAGGTGAGGGATGACATGCACCTAAGAAGGACTGGATGGTGAATTAGGTGTTAACTAACCATTACTTACTTTGTATGTTAGATCATTACCACAAAAGCCTTAACGTTTGAGTATTTGAATCGGTGTCATGGGAACCATAAACCTAGTCTAGTAAACCATTGTTGAACCCTAGTAGTCACAGTAGATAGCGATTCGTAGAATACATTTTTTACTTAGTTTAAATCTTGTTACGAACAATTCCCATTTTCATTCTGCATTATTACTCTGAAAATAAGAATTGCATGTGAAACGAAGTACTTCTAGCTGTATTTTCACGCATTCCCTATGGGATGGACCCCAACTCTAGTTGGGTTCTATATTTGGTCAACGACCGCTTTGCATTTCAATTGAGGTTTGAATTTGGGCGTACCAATATCAATATGCCTCAAAATCCATGATGCATGAATGTCATAATACTTCAACATACGGGTATGTAACCATAATTGACATCTAACCACATGCGAGCTATTATATGACTCCTGATGTATGCCTCCACACTAAGATGAGAATGAACTACTTGCCAATAGTAGCACACACTGCACCTTATGACCCAATCTTTTCAGTGTGATGACAAACTTACCTTACAGTCTCGCCTTTTCGAAAATGATTTTCATTACATAATCATCCCTTAAAGGGGCATAAACATGAACCTACACTATCACACAGTTATGAGAAATGGGACTTTACTTAAGGACCCCTTGGGTCGAGCCCCCACCTCCAATCTCATTAGGTGCTAAGACAACATCCCACAGAAATACATATACATATACGTGCTTGAAAAAGAGGCATAAGTCTTTCAAATCATCTTCATGCATATTTAGGCTTAAAGTCAAACATACTTCATAATTATGTATACTTGGACTAAAAAGCCAAATCATACTTAAATTCATGAATGCATGCATAAGAGTAGCTCATTCATACTTGTACATGTTGATGAATCCTCACCCATAGATGTTTAAAAGTCATATTATAGACATTATGTGATCACATGTCATGTTATAACCATATTTTCTTGAAATCATAGTCATAATCATAATTGGGTAACAATCCACATCATAAATCTCATGAAAATACTTGTTCATGCATGCATATGCCACGAGGAATGAAAGAATAACATGGGTATTAGAAATTCATAATTAAAACAACATAATAAGATGAAATCATAATAAACCCATAAAGAAATTAACAATTGAAGCGTAATTGAAATTATCCATGCATAAGTTCATGAACTAAAGGGACATGCATATTCAATTTTCATAAAATCCATGGAAATTATCATAATAAGACTTAAATCATCATAAAATCAATAATTAAGTTCAGCTCATAGATCAATTTCAACAAATTAAAACTAATTTAAGAGATCCATTTGCAAATCATACTGAGAAATCATGAAATTGAAGAAATAGATTTTGGGTCTTCATGATTGGAAGGGAATCATAAACCAATCCCACATACCTTTAAGAACTAGAAGAATTAGGATGGAATTGACTTGAATTGAAAGCTTTAATGACCTCGAAGGACATTTTTTACATTTTCGACCTAATTATTGTTTTGCCCTTTTTGAAAGTTTCCTTGGATCATATTTGGTTAAGTCTAAAAGTTAGATTTTGAAAAGCTTGTAAAAAGTTGAAGTTTTGCAAAAGAAAGAGTTTTCAAAGGCTTAAAGTTGGAAATTTTGAGTTTTGAGGTCATTTCGAGTTTCAAGTGTTGGAATTCAATTTTGTTGATTTCATCAGTTCCGGAATACTGAATCCGATCTAGAACTTACAAAATTGAATTCGGAGTTAAAATGAAGATTTTAGGTCCAAAGTTGCATTTTTAGTTCATTTCGGATCATAGATTTGACTTTGGTCAACATTTAGAGTTCGGGAGGTTGTATCAAAATTTCGTCAGTTCAAGTAGTTTCAAGTTGTAAAACTAACGCTAGAAAGAGCTCCATTGCAATTTTTAGAGCTTCTGTGAATATTTTGAGTTTTTTAGTTCGAATCTAATTTTAATAATCTTTCTTGAGTTCGGGACCACATAGATTTCTAATTTGAATTCTGATGACTTCATTGAGTCTAATTGTCATTTCTGTTAGGATTCTATGTTTGGTTTGCATTCACGAAATTCTGGATGAATTCTCGAGGGTTTAGTTCTTATTTTGGTTGAGTTGTGTGTTGATGGTGTAGCTGATTCTGGTGCCTTCCATTTGTGCTCCGCGTTCGCGAAACCCCTCTCCTTATTCACGAAGGACTGTCTTGGAAACCTCCGCCTTCGCGGATCGAGCCTCGTGTTCGCAGACCCTTATCTGCGTTCGTGAAGTACACCAATGCCTGAACAGTGTCTTCATTTAAAAGATATAATTTAAATGCTTATCACCATTTTTGACATTTCAAGCTTCGTTCCAATAGAGGATTTTTAAGGTTTTGAAGACAAATTGATTGGGTAACTATTTTCTAACTTATTTCAACTATTTTCATTGATTAATTCGTGTTTTGAACTTCTAATTTGGGTTTTAATGGTGAAATTTGGGGATTTTCAGATTTGAGTTTCCTAAACTTGAACTGTTGACTTCTCCCTTATCTTAACTCTATTTTTGAAACCGTTTTCACCATTGCGTTCCTTATTACGAGAAAAACATTTTCATATTTCGGCTAAGTTTTACGACATGAGATTTTTTATCATTTTACCCCTTTTTTGAATTAAATAATTTTAGTGTCATTAGATTCATTATGTGATTGTGATACCATGTGTGACTAGATTGTTGTAATTTAGAGTACCGTGGAAAGGGAAAAGTGACAGATTTATCTTGATTTGAGACTTTAAATGAGGCAAGTGGACTTCTAACCTTTTGTTAAGTATGAATGAACCTTGTATGCTCCTATGTGTGTGGAGTTGAGTACTTTGAGGTAGAATTGTATCATCGTAGGCTTGATCATGATATTTTGGATAGAATAATTTTTTAAATGGTGATATATTTGATTTATATATTAATTGTGGACTCGTGACCTATGTGATCTTGTGAATTATTCGATATTGATCTCAAGATGGTATTTAAGTTATGATATGATTGATATATTGAGACTGTGGTGATATTGAAACACTTGAGAATTAATCAGTTTCTATTGATAAAATACATGATGCATATGGACATCTTGCATATTCTATTTCCATGAGCATAATTATTTGTCATCCTTATGTGTTTGCTTGATGATCCATTGATGATGAAAAGTTGAAAGAAAATGGTTCAGACTAGAAAAAAATAAAAATAAAGAAAAGAAATAAAAAGCCAAAGGAAAATGGTTTCAGCTAGTGAAAAAGAAGAAGAATGAAAAAATGAAAAGTTGAAGGGAAATGGTTCCGGTTAGATATGAAAGTGATTATCGAAGGGAAATGATTCTGGTGGATACATGGTCCATATGTGTCCCCCATAAGTTTTGGTCTGATATTATCAACGAATGTGTATCGTAGGACAGACATGCATCATAATTTTTGACATTGCATTGCATTATACTCATTTTATGGCATACACTCCATCTCATATCATATTTGGTTGTTATTGTTGTGTATGGTGTATGAACTTATGTACTTATCATATTCCTGATTATGATAAAGAGGTTGGACCTATTTATATACTTGGGTATTGATGTGCTATACCAAATGATGAGGATACCTATATTACTGTGATCTGTATATTATACTATGTTGGGACTTTTCTGAGTGCAGATTTGTAGTTCGGTGAATTATGGTTGGGATTTAAAGAGTTACTTGTGTTCTTCATTAATTTACTTTAGGTTAGTTCCATTTCACTGAGTATCCTTTTGTTTGGTGCTCACCCCTTGCTATATTTTTGTAGGTTGTGAGCCCAGTCCATCCTGCTAGGTTTCTCTTATTTTAGGATTGAGCTTTCGGATATTTCCTGGGGTAGTTGCTTATGTCCCCAACAGACCTTCGAGGAGTCTTTATTTTGTTATGCTCTATTTGAGAACTAGACACTTGAGACTTGTATTTCTTTTGAGTATTCTACATAGAGGCTTGTACATGTGACTTCAGTTCTTGGGATGGTTGTACTTAGTTTTCTTCCGCATTTATCTATCTTATTATATTGTTGGCTTCTGCTTTTATTGTTCAGTTAAGTTGTTAGGTATTTGGGTTGAATCGTCTTGGTGGGATAGATGAGTGCCATCACACTCAGTTTATGAATCGTGACAAAAGCCCTCTTGAAATCCTAGCTTGGATCTTCAAAGCGTTACTTGAATGGAGTCTTAAGAGATAGAATTTGAGTTTAAGTGTTTTAATTCAGAATGGAGTGTAATGGATAAGTGGGAGATGATTTAGGGGTTTTAGGATAGCCATAAAAGGCCTTAGAAGTGAATCAAATTACCATAGGGCCCTTAATGAAATGGAATAAGAAAATAATTCCAAACACCTACACTTTTGGCTCCATGGCTCGTGAAGCCTTGTACTGACCGTACAAGTGGCCGTGAAGAGCCTCCTTCGATACTTAGAAAAATTTAGCCAAGGTTGTTTCCACTGAAGGCTTCACGGTTGGTGAAAACTCTCCACGGTCCGTGGTAATGTCCATAAAAAATCCCAAGTTTCAAGATGATACTTTGATACTTAGAAAAATTTACCACGGGAGCCCACCATGATCAGTATGGGTTGTATGGTCTGTATAACTGACCTTGGTGGATGCCTTTGCAGAAAACATAGCCATAAGGTAGGGGCTTCTACCACGAGCCCTTTCACGGCCAGTTGTGAGGACCACATCCGTGAGAGGCTCCATGAAGGGCCACCAAGCCTAAAATACTTTCTAAGGCCAAGATAAAACATGAGAAGGCCAAGGGTCACCCCAGGGCTACCTTCACATCTCTTGGACCTCTCCACGACTCATGAAGGCGTCCTTGGAGGGGCACCTCGATCAAAATTCATCAAAAACCCATTTTTAAGTATCGGTAGGGCCATTTGGCTAGCCTGTATCTAGTCTCAGTAGTTGTTATGTCTAGTCTCATCAATTATTGTAGCTATCATAACAGTTGCTGATATAGTTTTAGCAATTACTATGTCTAGCCTGATCAATTATTATAGCTATCATAGTAGTTGTTGAAATAGGCACAACAATTACTAATGTTAAATAGAATAATTAGTGCAATTATCACACTTGTTGATATTATTCATACTTCTGCCTTAATATTTATTTTTTATGCATAGATTGTGTCCCCATGGATAGCTCCTTCAACTACTGAGATGGAGATGAAATTTATTTCTGAATTTGTTCCATTGATAAGACAGCTCCTAAGCTTGAAAAGCTTCAGGAGGATTTGGTTGGAGCATTAGATATTAAAAGGGATTTATCTGTGGTTGGAAAGGATTTTAATGCTTCAGGGCTATTGACGAAGTTGTTGCTAGTGCTATGAATGATGATGCAACAAGATTCAAAAATTGTTTTTATATTGATGGTGATGCTAGTGATGTTGGTGATGTTATTGGTGTTTTTGATGAAGGTGTTGGTGTTTCTTGTATTGTTTGTGGTGCAACTATTGATGAAGGTGCTAGTATTTTTGGTATTAGTATTGGTGTTGGTATTGGTGGTGGTATTGTTGGTTATGGTGTTGATGGTGTTAGTGGTGACATTTCTGGTGGTATTTATGGTGCTGGTGGTAGTGTCGGTGCTGTTGGTGGTCACGATATTGGAACATCATTTTCTCTGATTAGTGAAACTGTTTGACATCCTCTAGAAACTCCCTACACCTTGGAAAAATATTTGACTATTAGTGTTGGTACCTTTAGGGTACCTTCATGTTCTTGTGAATGTAAAAAAGTCTCCGAACAAATTAATTAGTTGATTTTCTAGGTGAAGACTCTAGATACACGCATCAACACACTGATATTCAAAAGTGGCATCAATCCGTCTTTGAAAATCTCAGACCTTTACACTCCTATTAGTGTAAAAAGAAGAAAAAGGTAAATTTCTAAGGCACTATCAAGTGCCAAAAAAAGGGCAATCAACACTTCAAAGATGATGGTTGATCAACAAAAAAAGCTCCAACCCATAAATATTTATCTGATTATTGATGATCGAAAAAAGAAAAAGCTACAATAATGGATTAAGAAGAAACAAGCACCCAAGACAAGGAATACAATGCATGGATTAGATTCTAACGACTTTGCAATGATCATAAATATGCATGTGTGATTGGAAGATAGTGTAAGTTTCTACAACTTCTTTTAATTTTTTATCAACTTCATTAGTTATTGCAATTGCTAAGCAATTACAATAGTTGTTGCAATTATTTCATAAAGTTATTGCGCATTTGATTGCTTGCACTCCTATGACCTTGATGAATGATAATACTGTTAGTCAGATGCAATGAAAATGGACAGTTGACATGTTTGGAAAAGAATTGACATCGTAGGGTGGGTTGTTGAAAATTGCCATGGGTTGTTGTTATCTTTCATGGTGACAACAAACAATGTTTTTATTTTATGTGTTTTTGAATAGTGGTTTGATGTTGAACTTTTATATTATTATATTTTTAATTAATTATATAATATGTTATTGTTGAATCTTTGTTGTTAAAAATTGATATAGATTTTATGTTTATTTTAAATGGTTGTCTGCTTCTGCAACTGTTTCACTTGTTGATACAGATCTCAACAAGCAGTCGAATTGCTTCAACAACTGTGTCACTAGCTGAGAAAAATCCCAGCTAGTAAACAATCTTATTCAACATCTGCTTCACTTGTTGAGAAAAAACTTAAAAAATAAAGCAGATTGTATCGACAACTGCTAAAAAAATTAGCAAATAGATAACCTTCAACAACAAGTACTTCAATTGCTTAAAAATATCTTAGCAAGTAAGATGTTTGATTTAGTAATTATTGTAATTGATAAAAAAAATTAGCAAGTAGACATCCTTACACAACAATTATTTAAAAATATCTGAGCAAGTAGCATGTCTAATTTAGCAATTATTGTAATTACTGAAAAGAATTTAGCAAGTGGATAACCTTCAATAACAATTTCTTCAATTGCCTAAAAATATCTTAGCAAGTAGGATGTTTGATTTAGCAATTGTTTTAATTGCTGAAAAAAATTCTCAATAACTAGTTGTTTAATTCAACGTCTGTTGTGCTTGTTGAGAATATTTTTAGCAAATTATTGAGTAATTTGATTGTTAATTGATTATATAAATCATATTAAATGATAAATAAGTAATTTTTATGTATTAAAGTACTTAGACTTGAGTTTGGTGACGATTTTGTACAATTACATAGTATTTTCTTTACAATAGACAATAAATCGAGTAACCGAACGCATAACCAACCTTAATTAAGTAATTTAATTGTTAATTGATTATACAAATCATATTAAATAAAGTAAGTTTGATGTATTATAGTACTTAGACTTGAGTTTGATATAATTACATAGTAATTTATTCATAACAAATAATAAATCGAGTAATTAAATGCGTAATAAACCTTAATTGAATAATTTGATTGTTAATTGATTATATAAATCATATTAAATAAAAAATAAAATAATTTTAATGTATTATAGTACTTGGATTTGAGTTTGATGACGATTTTGTAAAATTACATAGTAATTTGTCCATAACAACGACAACAAGTATCTAGGTTACTTCAACAAATTCAATGATTTGCTGAAAAAATCTTAGCAAGTACAACAGTTGCTGAAATATACTACCCACTTGGTAAGAATTTTCGCAGCAAGTATAACTGTTGTTGAAGTGACTACTTACTTGTTGAAAATATTTAACAAGTAAGTTGTCTGATTTAGCAATTGTTGAAATTGGTAATAAATATTTTAGCAAATTATTGAATAATTTAATTGTTAATTATTATCTAAACCATATTAAATGATAAATAAAGAAATTTTGATGTATTATAGTACTTAGAGTTGAGTTTGGTGGTGATTTTGTACAATTACATAGCAGTTTGTTCACAATAGATAATAAATCGAGTAACTGAAAGTGTAATCAATATTAATTAAGTAATTTAATTGTTAATTATTATCTAACCCATATTAAATGATAAATAAAATAATTTTGATGTATTATAGTACTTAGACTTGAGTTTGGTGACGATTTTGTACAATTACATAGTAATTTGTTCACAATAGACAATAAATCGAGTAACTGAACGCATAATCAACATTAATTAAGTAACTTAATTGTTAACTGATTATATAAATTATATTAAATGATAAATAAAATAATTTTGATGTATTATAGTACTTAGACTTATTTTGGTGGTGATTTTGTACAATTACACAGTAATTTATTCACAATAGACAATAAATCGAGTAATTGAACGCGTAATCAACATTAATTAAGTAATTTGACTGTTAATTGATTATATAAATCATATTAAAAGATAAATAAAATAATTTTGGTGTATTATAGTTCTTAAACTTGATTTTGGTGATGATTTTGTACAATTACAATTGTAATTTATTCACAATAGACAATAAATCGAGTAACTGATCGCGTAATCAACATTAATTAAGTAATTTAATTGTTAATTTTTATCTAAATCATATTAAATGATAAATAAAGTAATTGTGATGTATTATAGCACTTAAACTTGAGTTTGGTGACAATTTTGTACAATTACGTAGTAATTTATTCACAATAGACAATAAATCAACTAACTAGACACATAATCAACATCAATTAAGTAATTTGATTGTTAATTGATTATATAAATCATATTAAATGATAAATAAAATAATTTGATGTATTATAGTATTTAGAGTTGATTTTGGTGACAATTTTGTACAATTACGTAGTAATTTGTTCACAACAGACAATAAATTGAGTAATTTAACGCGTAATCAATCTTAATTGAGTAGTTTGACTGTTAATTGATTATACAAGTCATATTAAATGATAAATAAAATAATTTTGATGTATTATAGTACTTAGACTTGATTTTGGTGGAGATTTTATACAATTAAGTAGTAATTTATTCACAATAGACAATAAATTGAGTAACTGACCGCAGAATCAACATTAATTAAGTAATTTGATTGTTAATTGATTATATAAATCATATTAAATGATAAATAAAATAATTTTGATGTATTATAGTACTTAGACTTGATTTTGGTAACGATTTTGTACAATTACGTAGTAATTTATTCACAATAGACAATAAATCGAGTAGCTAAATGTGTAATCAACATTAATTAGGTAATTTGATTGTTCATTGATTATATAAATCATATTAAATGATAAATAAAATAATTTTGATGAATTATAGCACTTAGACTTGATTGTGGTGACGATTTTGTACAATTACGTAGTAATTTATTTACAATAGACAATAGATTGAGTAACTGACCGCGTAATCAACATTAATTGAGTAATTTGATTGTTAATTGATTATATAAATCATATTAAATTATAAATAAAATATTTTGATATATTATAGTACTTATATTTGAGTTTAGTGGTGATTTTGTGCAATTACATAGCAATTTGTTCTAGTAATTTAACGCGTAATCAATCTTAATTGAGTAGTTTAACTGTTAATTGATTATATAAGTCATGATGATCATGATGCATGGAATGCCATAATGCTTATAGTATAGCGGGTATGGAACCATAACCGACATCCAAACTCATGTGAGCTACAACATGAACTTGCCCAATGAGTCCTCCCATTTGATCGGAGAAGATTACTTGCCAAAGGTAATCTACACCACACCTAACGGGCCTCCCATTTTAGTGTGATGGCCACCTTCATTACGGGTCTCCCATTTCAAAAGGATTTACATAACATAGCATATCTTATCATATCATATCATATCAAAGCATACCTTACGAGCCTCTCATTTCGATAGCAATCTATGGTGGCACATAGTTTCGGGAAAGGAGTGGGACCCTTAGGGATAGCTCACTTACTACTTCAATCCTTCTCGGTACTAAGTCATAATCCCATAAGGATACGTATACATATACATGCTTTTAAAACGAAAACTTGACACTTGAACATCAAATCATGCATACTTGGGCTTAAAGGCCAAAATCACTTTCATTACTCTTATGCATA
>JBCEWC010018047.1:0-12166 GCA_038996855.1 Solanum aculeatissimum
GATGGCTTGATCGAGGGTCTTCGGGTCCTCTTTCTCCATGTCACATCTAGGCCCCCTATCCGGGTCGTGACAATAATGTTATAATATATTCCTTTTGGCTATGTACATTCCTTTCATACCACTTGTCCCCTTATCATTTCATTTGGTCATACTATATTGTCATACGCATTGCATGCCTGCATACTTAGTACGTATTTTTGTGCTAACCCATACTTTTATCTACATGTTCTAACCATGTAGGGATCGATAATGATTTCTATCTTCCGGCGGACGACGAGTGACATCTTTGGAGTTACTAGCTTGTGGTGAGCCCTTTTGTTCAAGGGTAATAGCCACCTTTTATCTTCCTTGTATTAGTTATTTTCTTGCTCTATGTATTGAGGGTGAGCCCCAAACTATGTCGAGGCCCCGCTCTTCTTATGTAGAGGCTATGTTGGACATACTAAACTCTTGCACGCTGTATTATGCTTTATTGAAATTTGTTATGGAAATGATGTTCCGTTTATGCTTATGTTTATGATTATGGGATTGTGAATGTTGGGAATGTGCTCATGTGGAAAGCCCCCCTAACCCGGTATGCCCCCATAGCTTGAGTCCTATTTACCCACCCCTTAGAAATACTTGTTATGTGCTATGTGATTCATGCTCATCCCTTTTCCGGCAACATCCCCATAACTTAAGTCCAAAGTCCCGTTTTCCCTAGAATTATGTATTATATGTTTACTTTTCCGCGCTTCCGAACCGATGATGTGTGTGATGATGCTATTATGGCTTGATCGAGTACCTTCAGGTTCTCCTTCGCCATGTCACATCTAGGTCCCACTTCCGGGCCGTGACACGAAAGTTCTAAATAATGGAAAAAGAAAGAAAATAAAGTTTCAGGGGGTGATGAATATGGAAGGAAAGAGACTGATGTTGGAGAACGAAAAGTCATATTGGAAGAAACAAAAACCTTTTAGGAGAAAGGGGGAGGGAGAAGATAACAGGCTACTTTGGGAATATAAAAAGTACAACATTGTGTTGTCAAATCCCAATGAATATAAAAATTGTAACAAAATAAGCAGAAAAAAGGAAAAAGTAAATGTACGCGACACAAAAAATTTAAAAATATTAAATGAGGTAAATTAATGTATCTTAATACACCTAATATATGCACACAAAAAAGACCATAAATAAAAAACTTTTCAGTATCCTATTAAATGGTCATTAAGTGTGTATTTTCTTTTTTAAAAATAAAAAAAGAAAAAAAATTAGATGATATAAATGTAAATAAAAACCTTTAAACAGTAAATATTTTAGGGTATTGGCATGGTTTGTAATTTAAGCTCTTAAATTGTATACTATTACAATTTTTCCTTATTTATTTTGTAAAAATATTATAGTAATAAAAACAGAACAATAAGCGGTCCAAAGCAACACAATGAATCTTTATTATCAAAGTTTTAACTCGTTGGTCTTGCCTTGCGAAGCATTTTTTCTACTTATAAATGGTTACCTCCAACAATTATAGACTTCCTTGTTCGCCTCACTAGGCTTGTAGAAAAAATATAATCATACCTGATAATTGCAAACATTAATGTGTGATACATATCTATATATATTTTCTTTATCACTGAAGCATAACTAAATTTATAATTACCTCTTTTTTATTTAAAATTTAATTATGTTTAATTAATAAAATTTAGCATAAGCATTAGTACTAATAAATTTTACTCGGTGCATATGCATTTCTTAAAGACATTTTGTTAGCATAATATATGAAGCTCCAACTTAGTCTTATTCTACTATTCAATTTTCTGTTTAAGCTGGCCTAATATATGACCCATTGTTTTCTTTAGCATAGTCACTCTAGAATGTTGTTACAATATATAAGATATAGTTATGTTTATTGTAGATAGATCAGATGTATAATAAAAGAAATTAGTTAAAACTCTCTCTTCTCCAAGATGAGTCTCTAGAGTATTCTCAAGTTTTTCTCCTTGGAATCCATGGATATCTGCATCTTGGAGTTGAAAACTGACATGGTATCAGTCATCCTCCACTGCTCATATTGCCAACTTTGCAAGTTTGGCTAACAATACTGTTTTCAATAAAGATGGTTCCATTGCATGTCTTGCATCCAAGATAGATTCTACTTCCTGGATCTTAGATTCAGGTGCCACGAACTATATGACTCCTCATAAACACTTACTACATGGCATAGCTCCTTTGTTGTTTTTTGTTCTTCTTACTTTGCCAAATGGATACAAGGCTAAAGTAATATCTATTGGTTCTTTCTCTTTATCTCCTACCATCACATTGACTAATGCCCTTTTGGTACCTTCCTTTCAATACAATTTAATTTTCATACATCAACTTTTTGCCCAACTCAACTATTATGCTCTTCTTACTATTATTTCATTTTGTTTATAGGGCCCTTCTCTGAAGAGACCATTGGAAGTTGGTAGAGTTGAGCATGGCCTATACATTTTACATTCGTCCTCTGTTGTTTTTTTGTTCTCCTATTATGTCAGTCACAAATGTAATCACTTCACAACACTCTGATTCCTTTAATAGTCCTACTTTTGGTATTGATTACATTCCTGCAATTTCTAATACTTGTAACTCTATTTCTATTAATAAGAGTGACTGGTTATGGAATCAACGAATGGGTCATATTCCTTTTGTCAAGATGATTTATATACCATATTTGTCTAGTTAATTTTGTGATAAACAATCGTTTACATGCCTTATATGTCCTATGGCTAGACAACAAAGAACTTATTTTCCTCTTAGTACCACCCGTTCTTTAAAGGCTTTTCAACTTGTCCATATTGACCTCTGGGCCCATATCATACTGTCACCTATAATGGTTTTAATTATTTTCTTACCATTATGGATGATTTCAATAAGATCACCTAGACCTACCTTCTTTCTTGTAAAAGTAATGCTTTCTCCATTATTCAGGCTTTCATAGCTATGGTTTCTACTCATTTTAACACAAAGGTTCAAACCATTAGAACTGATAATGCTTTTGAATTAGGATCTTCTTCATCTCATGCTACTTACCTTTCTTCTCTTGATATTTCTCATCAGACCACTTGTTCCCACACTCCTCAACAAAATAGTGTTGTGGAGAGAAAGCACAAACACCTCATTGAAACTGCCAGGGCTCTTTTATTTCAATCAAGATTACCAATAGAATTTTGGCGAGAATGCATACTCACAACCACTTATCTTATAAAAAGATATTGTGGATCACCATGTTTTTATCTAGTCTTGAATTCATTTCACTTTGAAACAAATAGCCATACTCTATTTGTCATAATATAGTCATGAAATAGTACACTTTATTTGTCATAATTTATTGGTGAATTTTGTTCATACTTTATTTTTGTAATCAATTGGATATATAATAATGATATATTTAAGTATTGTTTCATGATATTCTAAACAAATAGTTGGTCTGCATGACTTGACTCACCAAATATAAATTTATAAACACACCCTTTCTGTCTCATTTTATGTGGTACTTTTTCCTTTTTATTCGTCCCCAAAAAAGTCACTTTATTAGAATTAGAAATAATTTAACTTTAAAAATTTCCTTTTTACCTTCAATGAAATGATTTTCAACCACACAAATATTTATGGATGATTTTAGGCCACAAGTTTTTTTTTTCTTAAATATCGTATCAGGTCAAACTGTGCCACATAAAATGGGATGGACGGAGTACTCAATTATGCACTACTAATTGACTCTCTTGTTTTTTTTGTATTTTGTTGTTGGGTAGTCGTTGTGGCACAACTTTTATAAAATTTCTTATTTATTTGACAAAAAATTTGTTGTGAGTGTTACAATAATGTTTAAGTAACTATTTGAGTTTGAATCAACATTTGTGACCCATAAGCCTACACAATAGTATTATGTTCTTTGAAAAATGTGTGTTGATGGTCGTCTTGTCTCTTATTTTTTTGAGCCTGTGAACAAACCAATGATTGTTTCATTAGCATCATGTAATGCACTCCCTCTATTTAAAAATGATCTAGTTTGACTTGGTATGAAGTTTAAGAAAATAAAAATGACTTTTCAATCTTGTGGTTCTAAACTAAAGTTATTTCAATTGTACCAAGATGCCATTTAATCTTATAGTCTTTAACATGTCATTTGGAAAGCTGAAATTAAAGTATTTTTTAAAAAAGGAAAAGATTTATTGTTTTTAAACAAATTGAAAAAGAAAGTAGATCATTCTTTTTAAAATAGAGTGAGTATAATACTATTTCAATTTGACTATTTTCCAAATGTTATCAACCGTATCTCACCTAAAGCTTCCTTGTAGACTATATTTCTTGTGTATGTCCCTGTCTTCCGATCTGATTATTATGTCATAAGCAATACTTTTGTCATGGCTAAAGAAATTCCTCGCGAAAGTGCTACATGTAGTTGTCCATGGAAGAAAATATGCTGTGGAATATATCATTCGACATTTGGAATTGATCATCACTTTGTTTTACCACCATTTATTCTAGAAGTAATATTAAATTGTGTCTCATTGTTGCTTTCTTCGTTGTTCCCAACAAGGAAGAAGTCACTGAAATTAAATTGAAATATAGAAAAAAATTAATGTTTTTGTATAATTTTAATACCTTTTATTAAATATAGTTAAAAGCCATACTCTTTGAATAACTTTATTTGTATCTATCACCCTATTAATTAATCTTGTGTGTGTGTATATATACACACACTATTGAACTTTGATTGGTCTAATAGATAATGTTGATAATGACATTTTCTCATTATATCTATGATATATTCTTCAGCGTAAATGATTATTGTGTACTCCTTGACATAATCATCGTATCAAAGTTGATTAATCTTATTATTGAATTCTATAGCCTTATCTTTTTATTTTAAAGTGTGTGTGTGTTTCAAACTACACGAGTGCTGGCAAGTGCACTTGGAAACAATGACCAAGGATGTTGGAAGTGATGGCTAAGCACATTTGGACACAAGGCAAGGCGAGACAAGGCAAGACAACATGTTGTTTGAAAGGACTAATGCTTGGCAAGGCTAGGCAAGTGTGTTGTCTTGACAAGGCAATGTTGTAGGACTTGACAATGTAAAAAAAATGTTAATTCAAATGTTGGCACAATGCTGGCAAGAGGGAAAAAATAAAACTAAGTGTTGGAAGGAAGCAGAAAAATTCTAAGTGTTAGGAAGATACAAATACGGCTAAGGCAAATGAAGGCATCTGCGTGGTTCATGAGAAAGCTTTATTTGAATTCGAAATTGTAGTAGCTTTTAGAATATGACTATTGCAAAGTTAGTTTATTCTTGATAAAGTTTCTGTTAGGGATATATATTTATATATATATGTATATATATATATATATCATGCATAATTTGTAATGACCTGATCCCTTTATTATGGGTAGGTCAATAGGGAAGGAATTTGAGCTAGAAAAGTTTTGAGTAGTGATTTGAGAATGCTGAGTCTAGGCTAGACTTGGATAAAATTTGAGTCATGTGAAGTTCAAGACAATTTAATAATGGATTGAAAAATGGATAGTAAGTTTGATCATTTGAATAAATATCCAAGACAATAGGAGCCTGTACAATTTTACAAAACAATATTTAGATAAGGATAACTCTCGAAATTAGTCTTAGCACTAAGGGTATATTTTGGAAAATCATGATTCGAGAATAAGTTATAAATCTAGGGTTGAGATGCGAGTTATGAAGTTTTGATCTCTGTGCAACCCACTATGGTGGGATTGATCCTACTATGGTGGTGTTGCTATAGCAGGGTAAGTCACCACCATAGTGGGGCAGTCATGAACTTAAACCTTAAAAAAGTTCCAAATTTATTTTTACTTCTCTCACTTTATCCTTGAGAGACCAAAAATGACCTAGGGCTATCCTTCAATTTTTCATCATTTCTCTTGCTAAAAGTAAGTTAATCTATTATCGTATATTTTAATTCCTAGACTTTAGATTCTAGGGAGAATGATTATAGGAGTGATTCAGTCTTGTAAGTAATGGTGAGTAAAAAGCCTTAGTTTGAGAGAGATGATCATGAAATTAGACAAGGTTAGCATTTTTCTTTATTTCAGATAAAAATTAGGCCATTATTGCCGATTATGGATATTCTATAGACCATCAACAAGCTAGAACTTTGGAAAAGGGAAAAACTCTGGTTCTATAGAGTTCATGACTTGAATTTAAGGTAGGTGATGGTTTAATATTTTGATTTGTTTGATATATGCATGTTAACTAAATTCATAGTACTTCTTACATGTATATAAAAATGGAAATACTATTATGAACTAATGGATAACCTATCATAGACTAATTGTATGCAATGAACTTATTACTTAAACTTGACTAGTGGCACATTATTCATGTGGATATGGTTATGATTGTGATTGTGTTCGTTGTGCATCACCAAATTATGGTGTTGAAAGTTATGTCGATTAGAGAAACTTCCAAGTAAAACTTGATTGAGCTTATCATGTCTTAAAATGAGTGCATAGAATTGAGCCTATTTTCCAAAGCATTATTTTTAAACATCAAACTTGCACAACCATTAAGTGAGTCATGAGTTGATGAACTAAGTCTTGATTTGAGTTGAGCCTTACTTGTTTACCTTAGCCATTCTTATACACTAGTATATTCCATATATTAATGTCTATTTGGGTCTGCATCATTAATGATGCAGATATAGGTGATAGAGGACTTTAGCAGGCGCACCATTGATGTTTAGTTTTCCTTTCCTTCAGAGTAGGTAAGTCCTCCTTGCTATCTGGAAGAGCCTTTTTTTTTAATCTTTTATTGAGTATTTTTACTTTTTTTTTATTGAGGTAGCATGGGGCTTGTCTTGGCACCTTCTAGATGAGAGTAGAGGCTTCATAGACATTGAGTAGAGGTTGTTGATTGATTTCATTTCCAAACATGGATTGGAAACAAATTTCTTTATAAGAGTTTTATTTCTCTGTTTGATTCCCTTTCTTGAGTATTTTCTTCCGCTATTGAGTATGATGTGATGATGAGGCTAGGCGGTTCTCTTGGGGAATCAAAAATGGTTCTTCAAGAGCTGACCATGCCAAGGGTACCCTCTTGGGGCGTGACAATTTGCCTATGAAATTAGCTATGGTTCTTTGGTGTTCCACGTTTCAATGCTAAGAAAATTCTTGGGTGATCCTAATTCTATTATTCTATCAAAGTATGTGTCCATTGAGGAGGATTTGACTTACGAAGAAGTACCAATTCAAATGTTAAAACGGCAAGTGAAGAGATTGAGAAATAAAAAAGTTGCATCCGTCAAAGTGTTATGGAGAAACCAACAAGTTGAGAGTGGTACTTGGGAGGGTGAGGCGGACAAATGATATCCTTACCTCTTTCCTTCTATTCAAGCCTAAGGTACTTAATATGATCTATTTTTTTAATGTTCTCATGAATACATGTCTATGGTTATTTTACATATATACATGATCATGAAACAGTTTCTGAATGATATTTGATGCATAAGTTTAATAATTTTATAAAAATAATGATTAAATTGCATTCTGACATATATGAAAGGATGATGATTATGTTTCTACTCTATTCAAGCATATTTTTGTCTCTTCGAGGATGAATGATCCCAAGGGGGAGATAATGTAACACCCCGCATGTTATTAGTCTGGAAAATGGAAAGTTAAGGAAATTTGGCACTACTTTGATCCTACGATCTAGTCTACAGCTCGTGAAAACAAACATGGGTCATAGGTGGGTTTGTGGACTTGGCCCAGAAAGATAAAACATTTGGGCGTTTTTGGAAGTTGATTCACGATTAATGGGATAGACTGCATATGAAACCATGACTCATTAAAGGTGTCATAGAAAGGAGTCCTAAAGGGCCTAAAGTTTTCTAAGTATGGAACCACTCTTTGAGATAACTTACGAATCATAGATAGATTGATGATTTATCCTACATATTCGTGGCTTAAAAGATGCAAATTTTAGTACCTCAACGTTGTGACATGACGTTCTATGATCCAAAGTATGAGCCATTGATTGAACCATGACCCATGTATGGGGTCTCGTGGTTGGCTCCGACATTTTTAATGAAGAGTGTTTTTAATATTTTTAATTCATTTAAGTCCTAAACTACATCATTTTATTCCTCTTAACTGCCTTAACCAGCCTAACCTTGATAAGTTCTATTCCTAATTCATTCAAAGTCATTCATCCTCATAATTGTTTCAAGGATTCTTAAATAGTTCTCTTTCTAGAACAAGGGTTCCATTGAAGCTAGGGCTTAAAGGTCTGGCCAAAGTTTCCTTATTTTCCTCTTCAATTATAAGGATTATCACTTGAGATATGTAAGGCTTCATTCATATATTAGTTTCATTCATGAAGCCCAATCCAACTCTTCTTTTTATCAAAACTTTATGATGATTTCTTATGGGGTTTAATACTATGATTCCCAATGCATGGATTATGATTCCTACATGACGATTTGAATTAATTATGCATGAATTATGAAGAGTTACATGATTTATATGATTCCCAAGCAAAAGCATGAGATTTCAAATATGCATGATTAGGGCTTAATGACTTTATGTGGTTCCTTTATTAATGATCCAATTTGATTTTAATTGAATGTTTTCTCTATGAATCATATCAAATTGCATGATTTTGACTTAATTGTTCAAGAACTCTCACTTAGCCCTAGTCTCTTATGATAAAACTATGATTTTCATGATTATGATCTCAAGCATGTAAAAGCATGTTTAATGACGATGATGATATTATCAGAATGATAATGGTGATGCCATAATAAAGAGAGTGATGAAAATCCTAATGTTTATAATAATGGTGTTAAGGTTAGAACGTCTACCTATACTATGATGAAAAGCGAAGTAGAGGGACTATTATTGTCACATGAGATGTTTTTTTATCAAAGATTATGATGACTAATTTCTGAACTATGAAAGTATAATCTTAATGAAGTATGAACTATGTTAAAAGCTATGTATATGCATGATTTATGTATTCTATGGGATATAACTTAGCAACGAGAGGGCTTTGGTAGATTCCATAGTCCCATAACTATGTGACACCATAGGAATGATGTTCATGTTTATGCCTTAAAGATATGCTAATGGATCCATATAGCTTTTAATGGACACTCACTGTGTTAGGATAGTGCCTAAAGGGTGGGGTCAAATGATGGGTTCTCACCATGCTAGGATAGAGCCTATAGGGTGAGGATCGAGTCCACGTTAGCACAATAGACTCCTCTTTACTTGGTGTAGAGGGAACAACAAGATTTCATGCAATAGTATGCATGGTATTATATGTTAGCTATGGTCTTATTCCTACATATGTATGCCAAGGTTATGAATGGATTTGATGATGTCTCTTCTCATGATTTTTAACTTCATTGCTCCTGCATATTGTGTCCTTACCCTATTGATTATGATTATGCATATTAATATGATTGTGATTTCCTTTAATTCATATAATACCTACATACTTAGTACATTCCATGTACTAACAAATATTTCTTTGCCTACATGATCTAACCATGTAAGGGTGGATGGCAAGGTGACTATTCCTTTACGTGGCTAGATTAGGATTACAAGCTTGAAGATTTTTGGTGAGTTCCCTTACTTCGGGAACAAACCCATTTATCATGTTTTTATGTACTGAGACTTTATTATTTTCTTTTGATGTATATCTTGAGCGTGAGCTAATAGGCTATGTTTTAAATCCCACCAAGATCTTATGATGTAGAGGCACATTTTGGACACTATGGATTGATGTATATTTCCTTAAGGGAGACTATGATATTCTTATATTTATGAATTTCCACTTGTTTATTCTCTTATGTATGCTTAAATCAACTTATAAATGCTTATGATATGAATACGAGGCTTGGATGGGATGTCTTTTGGTGTGACATTCACCGTGTCATGGCTAGGCCCTAGATCTGGGTCATGACTGGAGGATAGTCACCTGTCCCTACATGATAAAATCATGTAGCCAAAATGTGTTAGTACATGGAATGTACTAAGTATGCAAGTGAAGGACAATAAGGAGTGTTGGCAAGTAAAGTGTGCAAGTAATCATAATAAAGTACATTGAGAAGTAATGGAAGTAATGCATGAAATGCCATAGATATACATTAGTAAAATAATCATACATATGTGTAAAGTAACCATAATTGACAATAAGATCATACGAGATATAACATGGATTACCAATGTTACCTCTATACCAAAGAAAGAGGAATCTACTTGCCAAGGTAGAACTCTAGCCCACTTTATGGGTCATGAATCATAATTGTATATATGGATCCAATAGCTAAAACATAATCCTATGGTGCCACGTAGTTATCAGATAAAAGGCTTTATATAAGGATCCTTAGGATATTCCGCTGCTTTAAGTCTCATTCTTTGCTAAGTCAAGTCCCACAATATATATATATATATATACAAGTTGTGAAGTAGAAGCATACCACGGTTAATAAACTTAATCATAGTTTCAAATACATACTTGCATACTTAGGATTAGCTCATTTCATAACTTGTGTAAAGGGAAGGTTGCACCTATCCTCATCAATACAAAATAGCTTACTCATGATGGTGCAAATGCACATTTACTTGATCATATTCATTCCATAATCACATTCATACTTGAGAGTTTGTGCTTGCATAATCATGGTCACACTTAGGATCTTATAGTAACATAGTCATACTTGAGTGAATTTGATGCATGATCATGGGTTCATGAAATATAAGCTTAAAACCATGCAATTGAAATAGATTCAAGCTATCTCATTGATATAAGATCATTTGAACACAAATTGAAACTATCTATACATAGATTGCATAAACTCAATATTCTTAAAAAGGTAGTATCATGAAGTTCATGCATTTTCATGTGAAACATTCATATATAAACATAATAACACTATTTAGAAGATAATTTAAGCAATTGAAGTTCATGCATGAAAGCCCATAAAAGTCATGCATTAAAGTTGAGAAGAAAAGATGGAATTTGTTTTGCTTCATCAGTGAAATGGGCCCATAAATCAAATATGCATACCTTAAGATCTTAATTTTATGGTTTGAAAAAGATTGAGCTTGAACTTGAGGTCCTTCAATAGATTTCTAATATTGAGCTTGAGAGGAAACTTGAGTGTGACTTTGATAAAGTGAATTAGAGTCTAAGTGTTTAAGGAGTGATGGAAAGACTTAGAATAGGTTAGGATATCATGGGAGGGATAAAAATGTCCAAAAATAGGCCTAAATCATTAAACTATGAATGGGAAAAAAGATCAAACAACCCTCACTTAAGATCCAAAACTTCGCTATGAGACACCCGTTCAAGGAACCCTCTATGAGCCGTGAAGGGCACCATGGCTAATGGTGTGAGTTGTGAAGTGTAAAGTGATTAGGGGCCTGGACAGTGCACCAACCATGAGTCACTCCATGAGGAGTGGCTTGAACCACAGCCCGTGGAGGGTCTCATGCTGTGCTCCTTGCACTAGGCAGCCACCAAACTAGCCAAGGGTCCCCTTCATGGATAGTGGTGTGCACTTACTGTTTGCGAAGTGATGTGCTGCAAAAATATAGCACTTTTAATGCTTAAAACTTAGAATTTCATGTGTTATCAATGCGATGTTAGTAGGTTTGATTGTGTTTTTGTGTTTGTTTTGCAGGATTACAATATTGGCAAAGTTTTTGGAGAAAGATGTTGAAGTTGTTGGTTTTTGGTATTCCACGAGACCCTCTATAAGCCGTGGAGTAGTCCACGGGTCATAGAGAAGGGTTCATTTAAAGTTCCAATTAGGGGTGCAAACTTCAAGTCAACTCTACGAGGAGGATCCATGAGTCGTACAATGTTAGACGAGTCATAGAGTGATGGTCGTGCCCTGAGGACCAAAAACTGGAGATATATTGAAAAGTCATCAGATGAGACCTTCCAAGGACTGCAGAATCTTACACAGGCTGTGGAATGGTTTTGTAAAAGTTAACTCTTGAACACTGCCAGAATTCACAAAATCCTGAACACTGCCAGAATTCACGAAATCCCATGAAGCTTGCCAACATAGTTTTCGTACTTCATTTTGGATTTGTATTTTACTTATTATAAATAGGTTTTTAGGTTATTTTTCATTAAGTTTCCAGGGAGAACGAA
>JBCEWC010018048.1:0-12165 GCA_038996855.1 Solanum aculeatissimum
GTGATTAATATATATGGAAGAATGTTTGTGTAATTAGATAATATTTTCTAAAATGATTATAGATTTTTCTTAATTAAGTACAAAGATTAGCCACAATATTTTGTGATAGGATGATTTAGTTAAAATTCTTCTTCGAACTCAAAATTAATAAACTACTGACATTTTAAATAAATTTTTTGAAAGCTTAAATATATATGTATTAATTATTTTTATTTAAAAAATATATATTTTCAATGAATTTTTAACACTATCTCTAACTTTTAGAAGAATTTGTGGTGAAACTAATTCCCAACTGGTTGAATCTCATACAATATCACACCTTTGAGTAGGATTTTAATACACATGATTAATGTTACCAATCATGAGTTTTTTTATATTTTGGCTTCACATCTTGAGATAATATTAAAAGGTTACATTCTTTTTTATTTTAGGCATTCCATATTATCACTTATATTTATGATAAAAATCAAAATATAATTTTAAAATTAAATATTATTGTGTTTATACATGATCAAAATCAAAATGCAAAAATAAATAAAATATTATTGTATATATTTGACAGAAGGTAAATTTCTTCTTATATATATAGATATCTAAGAATCAACTTAATGTACTTTGATTTGGATCATAATAATTCAATTATACTTCAAAAATATATCTACTAAAAATGACTATATTCGTGATATATAAAGTATGAAATGCAGTGGAATTCGAAGGTTTGTCTAGTACGATTATGGTAGACTTCAGCATATGAAAATCCCAATAACCTATTGTCGTTAAAAGTTCTCTTGCAGGATGAGAAGGTACATATATTTCATGTGTGTTTTGCTACATTATTTCTACCAGTAATTCTGTCATAATCTCAACTATAAATTGTTTATTTGTAGGGAGATCGTATTCAAGCATCCGTTGGAAGAAATATTATGACCAAGTTCAAATCGTAACTTCACGAGTTGGGATTATATTACATGAAAATTTTTGTTATTGGACCAAATAAATCTAAGTTCAAAATCAACGATCATAAACTGAAATTAATGTTTACTTAAAGAACTATCGCACAAAATACAAATGACTCATGCTTTGATATGACTAATTTCAAATTTCAACCATTTGAACACTTGATAAATCAAATTGATATTGATGAGAGTAAACTATTCGGTAATTATCACTTTCATATTTCATTTAATTTGAATGTTTTACCAACTTTATCTCATACTACCTTTTCGTCATTATGATAGATATTATAGGAAAAATCGTTGCTTATGGACATGTACAAAAATACAAATAAGGTGATAAATTCAGTGCTTTTATGAATGTGGAACTGCAGAATCATGAGTAAGATTTCGGTGGTTATTATAGTTGATATATTATTAGTTGCCTCATTTTTTAAATGATTATGTTGTATAATTTTCATGTAAGAGTAATAGTATTGAAGCTACTTTCTGGGGAGAATTTGTAGAACAAATTCGTCCACACTTAGATGAATCTCCCGCTAAGCCTGTCATTATGGTTATGCAACTTATACAAGCTCACAAGTTTAAAGGTGTTTAATATTTAATTGTTCTATTTTTTGTATTATTGATATGTGATTAAATATACATTTACAAATACAAGTAAATATTCCGTACTTAATTCTTGGGCTACTTCAAAATTGTGAATTAATTCTGAACTGGCTGAAGTTGCTGATTTTGTATCAAGATTTATCATATACTCTTTATGTAAAGAATATTTTTAAGTAACTAATTAATTTTATTATATAATGATTTTTTTAACAAATTTCAATTCATGTAGAATCAAATATGTGCGGGGAGATAAATTTGAGAGTATTAGTCAGATATACTCTCCACATAACTATTCTATTTCATATGAGTTGACTTTCAGAACAATTGAAGTTAAAACTATCAAGGAATTAGTTGAGTGTATGGATGTGAGTTTTCTAATTTTATTATTAAATTATAATATAATAAGTATATATTTTTTAATTTTCATATTATTTTAATGCAAGAAGGGAGCTTCTATGTTGCTGCTATCATAGCACACATAAATCTTGATAAGAAATGATCATATTTAAGTTGTAAAAATTGTAGTGAAGGGGTAGATGAATTTGACAGTAAATATTACTGTAAAAAATGTCAAATCCTTGAGAGTATTGCAATTCATAGATTTGACGATCACTTGTCCGCCTTTTGCATCGTTCAACCCTGATTGTCTCGGCTATAGAACAACGATGATAAATCTAACTAAAATACATACTTCGGAGATAAATCTACAAGCATGCAAAGAACTAATTGATTGAAGACAAAGTGCACTTTCCATTTAGAATAGAAGCTTCCGTCTTCTTTCACTGAACCTTCTCACTGCTATGCTTTTAGGACAAATTTAGTATAGATTGAAGAGAGTGTGATTTCCTTTTAATTTTTCTTCTTTTTTTACTTTCATTTGGGCCTATAGGTTTTGGTCCCAAATTTCCTATTCAATAAATGAAATTTATATATAAAATGGGACTTTTCCCATGTTTTATTGTATAATTTTTTTTAAAAAGTAAATTTTTTTTTAAAATAAAAAATATATTATTTATAAATTTGAGTTATCTTTAACCATGGTAACAAAGTAGAATTATTTTTTTCTGTTCGTGAGTAATTTATTGTGAAAAAAGTTTAAAAAAATATTTTTGTTGTTTTTCAAATTCTTGAAAATTTTTGAAATTTTATGACCAAACATATTTTCTAACTTTCAACTAGAAAAAGGTCTAAATTTCCATGGTCAAATGTTCATAAATATTTAATAATCACTATATATTTTAAGTACAACATTATAGATGAAAAAACTAATGTTTTTTTTTAAAAAAAAAGATAGTTAAGAATCGATTTTAGTAATTAAGGTGATATAAGTTTACAAATTGTCTCAAATAAAATTTTATGATTATTCAAATATTACATTTATGTGATAGAATATTTTCTGATATCACATTTTTTAAAAATTACTTCAACTAATAATATTGTTTTCAAAATATTCATTTATTTTTAAATTATAAATACGATAATCATTGAAATTGAACTGCATATTATTCTCTTAGACGATATATAAACTATAAATAAATATATATAATTCATGCATCGCACGGGTAGGTATACTAGTTATAAAATATAAGTGCATAAACTTAACACTTTTTATAGAAAGATGATCAGATTTGAAATCAGTAGTAAAAATAATTAATATGAATGACTACTCACTATGTTTCTTTTCACTTGTCATAATTTTCTTTTTTCAAATCCAAACGATATCAATCTTGAGTAATATTTTCATATATCATTTTTTTATCATATTGATGTAGAAAAAATGGTAAATTATAATACTTTTAATATAGTTTTTGAATATCAAAATTTTAATTTTAAAATATTGAGTTTTTCTAATCTAATTTTTCTTTGAAAATTATAAATTTGTAAAGTAAAACATGACAATTATTATGAATGAGGAGAATAATATTTATTATCTTGAATAAAGGAAGGAAAAATATTTATTTGTATACCATATATTTTTTTAGAAAAATAGTAAAGGAACAACTATAAATAAAGAAAAAAATAGGAAAAGTAACAAAAGGGTGGAAAAACGTTGAGAGTGGGATTTGAACTTGGAACCAACAACACTACAAAAGCCTCAACCATCTTGAACTATTGGACCAATCAAACCATTAATATAATGGGTGCTCTATGTTATATTTATATCAATTTTTCTTAATTTTTACATATATATATAATATCCGGTATTAAATTAATGGGTGCTCGAGCACCCAATGGACTCCATATGGGTCCGCCCCTTACTCACATATTCAATCATGTATAGAATCTTCAAAAGATAGTTGAATAATTAAATAAATTTTATTAGACAAATGACCTTTGATAAAAAATCGTATGACATTAATATTTGATAAAAAATCGTATGACATTAATATTTGATAAAATATTCTTAATAACTTACAGCTTGTTTGGATGGTGGTTTATCATGGTTTCATAATGTATGGTATCGTATAGTATGATATTGTATAGTACTGTACTGTCTAATGTTTGGATATACTGTATGAGTTGCTACTGTTTAATGATAATTTATTGTTTGATATGACTGTATGGTACTGTATCGTAACTTAAAATTTTACAAAAATGTCCTTAATTATTATAAATATTAAATTTATCAATATTTTTTTAATAAACTTTTTAAAAAAAATTAATACATAGAATCAAGTAGGGAACACATACAAGCCAATATATTTCCAATCTAAACAAATAACACAAGAAAATAGAAAAAGTCAGAACTTTAAAAAAAATGAACCTAAAAAAATAGACTAAAACGTGAAAGAAAAGACGGGAGTCGAAAAAGAAGTTTCAAAAGTTGATACGGAGGAAAATAAGTAATACAAAAGTAGTACATATATTAAAGTAAAGGTTAAAAAGGATAAATGATAAATTAACATTATTTAAATTAAAATTATTTAAATTTAAATAGTAGTATAATTGGAAAAAAAATAAGAGAACCATGAGATACCACCAAATTAGTGGTTTCAAAAAGTGAGGATTTTCATGGTTACAGAACCATGAAACAAAACTATACCATATCACATAATTAATAAAACAATCAAAACAAACGTGATTTTCTTACTAACAATAGCATACCACCAAAAACCACCATCCAAACAAGCTGTTAGTGTACGACAATATGCATTCGGAAACACGTACCGAATGCTCATAGAGAAGATTATTGAGGTAGTTCTTCGCGCGGGTCGTTTATCTAGTTAATAGTATTCAATAGTTTAAATATCAACCTCACAGTTAGATCTATTTATGTATTTTGCGTTTTGCAGAAGATTATCTGATTTTGTATAAGAATGAATTGAACCAACCCAACCAGACCTTTCAATATAATAATCCTATTTTCAGTTTCTCTTCCTCTATTATTGACTTCTCATATATACGGTTCAGTTGATGCGTGTATATATACACACACAAAGTCCATTAGAGATTAGAAGTTAGGGAAGTCATATCAGCCATGGCTTTTATATGGGCAACACTTGTAGTAGTTTCTATTGTGTATGCTTTGTATGAGCTGCTAAATATCCACAAGAGAAAAAAGTTACCTCCTGGTCCAAGGGGGATACCCATTTTAGGACATCTTCATTTGTTAGGGGAAAAACCACACCGTGATTTACAAAGACTGGCCAAGAAATATGGTCCATTTATGTATATGCGACTAGGACTAATACCTACATTCATTGCCTCGTCTGATGATTTTGCCGAGAAATTCTTCAAGACATATGATCATATCTTTGCTACGAGGCCTCATAACGAGGCAGCTACATATTTGTCATATGGCCATAAGAATTTGGTATTTGCAAAGTATGGACCATATTGGCGCAACATGCGCAAATTGGTCACTCTACACCTTTTGACTAATCAAAAGATCAATTCATTTCAATCCATGAGAATGCAACAAGTTGAGCTTATGATCAAATCATTTAAAAATAACGGTGGTGTTGTTGATCTAAGCGCAAAAGTTGCATCCTTGAGTGCTGATTTGACTTGCTTGATGGTGTTTGGAAAGAAATACATGGATGAAGATTTGGACAAGAGGGGATTTAAAGCTATGCTGCAAGAGGTTGTGCGTTTAGGTGCAACACCAAATCTTGGAGATTTTTTCCCCTACCTTGGTGTAATTGATCTCCAAGGACTCACTCGCCAACTGAAGGATCTCTCAAAGGTGTTTGATGAATTTCTTGAGAAGAGTATCGATGAACATGTCCTGTCTCGTGACCAAAGGCAATCCAAAGACTTTGTGGACATCATGTTGGACCTTATGCAATCAGGAGAAACAAAATTTCAGTTTGACCGTCGCCATATAAAAGCCGTTCTCATCGTAAATTATTTCATCTCCTCTATATATTTTTACTATTATAAGCTCATTATACGATTATATTTGTTTGTACTAACTTCCCTTGTTCCCTTTTCTATTACAGGACATGCTTGTTGCAGCAATCGACACTTCAGCAACATCAATAGTTTGGATAGTAACAGAGCTTCTTCGACACCCTCATGTGATGAAGAAACTCCAAAAAGAGTTGGAAGAAGTGGTAGGCCTTGAAAGAATGGTAAAAGAATCAGACTTGGAGAAATTGAAGTACTTAGACATGGTTGTGAAAGAGGGCATGAGGCTGCATTCCGTAGTGCCAGTAACGCAACGCGAGGCCATGGAAGATTGTGTGATTGATGGCTTTCATATACGAAAGGGATCCCGAATCATGATAAATCATTATGCGATTCAGAGGGATCCAAATATTTGGCCCGATCCAGAGAAGTTTCTTCCAGAGAGATTTGTTGGAAGCAGTATAGATATTCGTGGACATGACTTCCAACTTTTACCATTTAGTTCTGGCAGAAGAAGCTGTCCTGCGGTGCAGTTGGGGATCATAGTTGTCCGCCTTGTGGTGGCACAATTGGTGCATTGCTTTGATTGGGAGCTTCCAAATGGTATGCAGCCTTGTGATCTGGACATTGATGAGCAGTTCGGGATAGTTACAAGCAAAGAAAACCATTTAATGGCTATTCCTAATTATCGATTAAACGAATGATGAAAATCATTTTCAATATTGTAAACCTCATCTGGGGGGTTGGTTACTTCGTTAGCATTGGTATAAGATAAGGCCTAGATCCTCTTTCGAAAATTTTTATTGCTAAATAAGAAGAAAAAAAAAAAAGCTAACACTATACATTTGCTAACAACCCCTTGTTTGGATGGTCGTTACTCATGTACTGTATTGTTAGTTTAAATATAATATTTGTTTTAATTGTTGCTTTAATTTTATCATATCTTATTGTTTAAATTCATCGTTACCATTTATGTAATGACTGATTTGGTGTGATTGCATCGTTACTTTAATATATTTTTCTCATTTTTTTTACTTTATTCAATATATTATATCCAAACATTATATTTCATTGAAACAATACCGTACGATACTATATAATACAAATAACACAGTACAATTTATTATAAAACAATACATAACAACCACCCAAACAAAGTGTAAAAGAGATCCACAACTACAAGGTGTTGTATTACATGGAATGGCCTTTTAAGTTATTATTGTTATTATTGCGATGATGATCAATTATGCAATTAACAGAAAATCTCACTAAATTAATTTTATTTTTTTTAATAAGTATGTCAAATCAAAATTTGACATTATTTTAATAGTGGACGGAGAGAGTATCGATAGTAGTACAAATATATTGAAGATTGTGAGTAACATTTCAGATTAAATATGAAATGATTCATTTAAACCTGTAGATTTTATATGAACTAAAAAAATACAAATAACATAATAACCCAACATAAATTAGTGAAAGGATTAATAGCACCTCATATTAAGAGAAATTTCTGTTATCTTTTAAATAATACCTAATGAAGTAATTAGAAATAATCTTCCTACTCTCCTCTAATTTAAAGTATAAAATGCTCCTCCTACTTTTGAAAGTACGTATTCAAGTGGTAGATTAGGTCGAACATAAATATCAAAATGTTGACTTAAAAAAATATGAATGGTATAAATTTCACAATTCATGATTGTATCTAGTGGTGACAAATGGGCAGGTTAGGTTAAATTTAGACAGGGTGAAAATGGGTCAATATAAATTGGATAATAATTCAATCCACACATATTTTATATGGCTAAAAATAGGTTGGGTAAAATTCTAGTTTACCCATATTTTAATGAGCAAATAATACTTTACTTTAAATTTCAATATAGATAAAATATTTTACTTTATTTTGAATGAAAAATCATGAATTTTTTTTATTTAACTGTATTGTATCATAAAATTAAATTTGACATATGATGCAAGATTTGACTTTTAAACTGGGATTCAATCCCAATTCTGAATTAGTTCTAGGACCCCGCTTCTAACGGGACGCGACCTACAACTTTCAACTCAAAATTCAATCTTGACACTCGAAGTGAGAGGGGGTCAAATGTAGGAGTGGGATAAAAAATAAAATAAAATTTTAATTTTTTTTAAACATGAATTTTTTTGTTTTTTTTTTTTACCCAAAGGAGGGGGCTGGTAGAGGGGGAGAAGACATAGATTGTGTAAAAGAATAAAATTATTAAAAGATAATTTTTAAATTATTTTGGGGGTGGGGTGGGAGAGGGGGAGGGGCAGGGGGCAGGGAGTGGGTAAAAGATTAAGAAATTTTACAATTTGAAATATTTTTCATAAATGAATTCTGTTATGAAATTATGAAGTATGAAGAAGAAAAAGTAGAGAGAAGATTTCTTATTACTCGTGAATAATATTCAGTTGTATTCAGATGTATTTTACAATGAAGGAAACCCTTATATTTATAAGGAAAAACCCTTATACATATAAGGAAAATACTGAGTTGGTTTTCAAGTAGGATTCCTAACTATTAAAGGAAACCAAATAATAGACATTCACTACAAATTAAATATGCTTATAACACTCCCTCTTGAATGTTTATTTGCTAGATTATGTGCCTCGATAAAACCTTACTAGATAAAACCCAGTGGAAAAAAAATTCTAGTAAAGGAAAAAGAGTACACATATCTAGTAATACGCATTTTGGATGCCTCATTAAAAACCTTACAAGGAAAACCCAATGGGACAAAACCTTGTGAGGAAAAAAGAGTACAATGCGTATTAACGCTCCTTAAATGAGAACATCAATCCAAAGACTTGAACCTTCGCATCCCAATCTTGTGTATCATCTTCTTGAAAGTTGCAGTTGGTAGAGACTTGGTGAACAAATCAACCAAATTGTCGCTCAAACGAATCTGTTGCACATTAATATCACCATTCTTTTGGAGCTCACGTGTGTTGAAAGCTTTGGTGAAATGTGCTTTGTTCCATCTCTTTTTATGAATCCTCCATTTAGGATCAAAGAGTTTTGCAAGTTCCTCACTTCAACTTTTTTAAGCAAACAATTTATTGCCTTTTGAAAACTCTTCAAGAGCTTCAATTCAAGTTGTCAACTTGCATATGAAAGGTTCTTGATTAATTTTAATCAATATGAGGATTATAAACAAGTTTTTCAAGAACTTGTATATGCTTCATGCATTTTAAATCCTTCAAATACTTTCATATCAATTTTGTCTAGTGACAATATTCAATATTAAATGCATGACGTTTTCTAGTGTCTAGATTGCAAGTCAAATAAGTTTTTCGCTTACCAAGATGCACCATTCCACTTGATAATTTGAGCATGCTTTAATACACCGGAGAATTTAGATTCTCATAATCTTTTACAATATTGAGCTATATTGTATCAAAGATATCATCATTGACAAAATATTCTTTTTGTCAGTTTACAATGCGACATAACTTGTTGAGATCTCATCACTTCATTATTTTCAGGTAGCTACCTCTCTCATGAGGTTTCATAAAGTGTTATGTCATAATATCTTCAAGAGCACATTGCCTCTTAATTATGACCATTTTGATCATTTGCTCCTTTCAAGAGTTATCTTATTTGGAATCAATTGCATGTTTCATGCATGTCATAGATTGTGTCCTTCAGGGACATTTAATAAGAGCATTTCAACTCTTAGTTTCTTATTATCTCCCCCTTATGTTAGACAAACTAACATATATTCCAATCTATCTTGGAGAATCCATCTTTTATGCATCATGATATATTTATTAATCATATACTGCATACCAAAATTATTAGATAGAAATTATATGGTCCTTGACCATAAATCAATTGAGGGAGAAATTGATCATAATGTATTGGTCTGGTGAATATTTTTATATGCAAATTATCATATTTCAGACTATGAAGCCTTGTTCTCATAAGCAATGATTGACCATTTATTTGAGGTATTTAGTGTCAATCTACTTGGATATTTATCAATATCATCAAGATGAGTTTTCTTGCTTATGTATTCTGAAAGTTGTGTTCTTAACTCAATTATCTTGCACAAACAATGTCAAACTTCAAGTTGACAATATATGCACATGTGATTATCTTATAGATGCATCCATTTATAACATCACATGATGGTGAACAAGCCCATATTCACCTTTCATACTTTCAGAATTTAAGGGATTCAGTCCCAACATTAGTTGATCCAATCAACTTATCATGAGAACAAACAATCTTTAAAGAATATTTTATTTCTTCAATATATGTCTAATAAGTAAACTCTAAGTTTACCATGACATGTGTCTTTGCTTTAGTAAATTTTTTATTTACTATTACATGAGCAAATTTCAATTTATTACTCAAGGAGTAATTTTCATATTTATTTCTTCTCAATTACTCTATCTCTCTTCTGGAGTTGAGTCGTGATTCAATCATGATAAAGTGCACATTCATATTGAGAAATTTTATTTAATGCTATCACATTGACTTCAAAGAATGAATCTATATTTGTAGCACTTATCAAAAAGTTCTCATTCTTCAAGAATGGAACACAATCATCTTAGCATATCAATTTATGACAACTTAATACCTTATTATATGTTCACGTGCATTATTCAATCATTTATCTTCTTTCAGGCATTATGCATTGCTACCACATTCACTTTAGAGAATGGAGCACATATTATTTTATTTTAGTCATCATTTTATCATTATGTGGTGCATTGAGACTTGAACCCAACGTCTTACCCCATAGACCTTTTTGGTGATACCAAAATATTCAAGATTCTGAGCACAACAGAAGTTTACTCATGAATAGACTTAAAAATCTTTTAGCCTCAGATGCATCCAATCATATCGTGGATTTGGATGTATGACCATCTTCAAGTGGTTATATCTTTCATTTAGGTTTTTTCACAAAATAAGTGGATTCTTAACTGTGTGATATTCATATTTTCAAAATTTCATCAAGACGATGACACAAGAATATCATAATTTTAACACAGTTTTACTTTGATGCTTTATTTTCATTCTCAATGGTGTCTCCAAGACTCATAGCATCCAACACCCATGAAGGGTAGTTTTTGCCCAAATTATGAAGGACAAAGAACTCAAGTTTCATAAGGTTAGTCATATCAATAAAGAAAATATAAATAAATAAATAATGCCTTAGCCTTGAAACTTGACCTTCATTCTTTAAGACGGTAGAGTCTTAGCCTTGAAACTTAACCTACACTCTTTAGGATGGTAGAGTCTCGTGCTGATAACGTATTATGAAATTATAAAGTATGAAGAAGAAAAAAGTAAAGAGAAAATTTCTTATTACTCCTGAATAATATTAAGTTGTATTCAGATGTATCAGATGTATTTTACAATGAAGGAAACCCTTATATTTGTAAGGAAAAACCCTTATACATATAAGGAAAATACTAATTTGATTTCCAAGTAGGATTCCTAACTATTAAAGGAAACCAAATAATAGACATTCACTACAAATTAAATATGTTTATAACAAATTCTTAAAAATTTCTTTTTTTGTGTGTGTGGGAGGGTGAGAGCGGGGTAAGGCTAGAGTAAAAGAAAATTAATGTTTTTATAAAATAAAAACTTTCAGATGCGTTGAGTGACTAAATTTTTAAGTGGCTTCATTTCTCATATTGCTTTCATGGTTATAACACTAATCTGCAATGGCTCATTCTGTTGGGTGTATTTTCTCACTGTAGCAAGTTTTCCAACCGGATTACAACTTTTATAAACAAAAACTAAATTTTTTACAAAAAAAGAATTTTTTAAAAAGTTAATTTCCTTTGGGGGTGGAGGGTTGGAGTGGGGACTTGCGGAGGGATCGGGGTATGGGGTGGAGTACAAAAAGAATTGTAATTTGCGGTTGAAAGAGAGTTTTGAGTTTTGACAAATGTTTTTCTACTTTTTAGACGTAAATTATTTTTCTTAAATTTGATGAAAATAAGTTTATTTTAAAAATATTTACAGAATATTTAAGTCAACAAAACATAAGAGAATTAGAAAACATAATGAATTTTGAGCGAATAAAACTTAAGAGCATAACCCTTTTGATTAAATCATAGTTTACCCATGAATACCCATATTTCTATGGGTTGAATATGAGTTTGAACCCATATTTTATCCATATAAAAAAGTAAAAATTTTACAAATCCCATAATTTGGGACAATAATCTCGATTTATCCCGACCCTTTTCAAAATTACAAAAATCCCTT
>JBCEWC010018049.1:0-12165 GCA_038996855.1 Solanum aculeatissimum
TGGAAGCTTGGAACTTGAAGCAAGAATCTCTTCAATCTTGAGGAAGGTTTTGGATTAGGGTTCTTGAGAGAAAATGTGTCTAAGTATGGTAGAGGTATTTTGGGAAATGTTTTAGAGATGGGAATTGAATTAATGCTGTATAGGAAATAAAATATGTTCTTGGAAAAATGGGTCCAACACTTAGAAAAAAAATGAGGATTATGAACAATAAATTTGCTCTCTGAAAATTGTATTTCCTGCACGGACAGAGTTAACAAAAATGGGCATAACTTCTTCGTCCGAACTCCAAATGAGGTGAAACGAAGTGAGTTGGGTAACTAACTCAAAGGTCTTTCCATGGATACATTATGGGCCACCCAATTATTTGTTTGCTAAGAGATATGACCCTTCAAAGTAGACCCTCAAAGAAGGCTTCACTTGGAAATTTTAGATTTTGATACGGTTTCTCTAAAATTTGGGTTAGACCCATTTCCCACTCAATTTAACCCCCTAAACAAGAATATGAAGTCGGATTTTCGAAAAAGAAAATGGAGTTTTAGATATAGCTAAAACAAGTTTCCGGTAACTTCCGAAGCACATTATTAGGAACGTTTTGGGTCGTTTCATTACCTTGACACTTTAGGATGAAAATCCTAATTTTCCCTCTCTTATTTTCCTTTCTTTTTCTCCTCCACATCGTTTTTTGTTCTGTTCATCATTTTTTTTGTTTCTGTTCGTTGTGTTGTGTTTTTCACAGGGTTGCGCCGCAACCCTTTTTATTTTCTATTTTATTTGCTTTTTATTTATTTATTTATTTTTCCTTATTTTTATATACTAAAGTAAGAAATTCTACTACTTATTTTAATTAATTTAGGATAAGTGGTATAAGGTATTACTTAAACTATCAATTTAACCCACTAGTTAATTTAACTATCTAAAATTACCCGTCAACTAAATAACGAAATATATCGAATAGTCCAAAATATTCTTTAAAAAAGGTTACGAGATAAATCATTTGTAACATATGAAAATCTATATCTCAAAATGATTTAACGGGCGGTTACATCAGATACCAATTTACCCACTGTTCGTCCTCGAACGGTCAAAAGAAGGAGAAGGAAGAATAACTGATATTACCAAAAGCCTGAGTTATGATCTTCTAAAGTCGGTGCTCACCTCTCCATTTAATCTCCTCCTTAAAATCATCCATCAAGATCAACTACTAAGAACTGAACTTCTACATCAGATTTTGGCAGGTTTACAATCAAAAATAATTTTTTGGCAGGTTTACAATCAAAAATAATTTTTAAGTCACAGACTAACTCATGAACCCAATCAGAACCAAAACCCACTCAATCATAACATAACTATTTGGACAAATCTTTTGTCACATAATCACGATAAAATTATAAACCAATAATATCGACTATAATCAGAAATGAACCTGAACCAACCACCCCTCACTCATTATGCAAAAATCATCATAGATCTTGTCAAGATTTCATTCTTACTATCAACTCTTCTCACGATCTTAAGTTAAAAAATGTGATCTTTAGACATTGGATACTCATCACATAAAATTAAATTTTTCTAACTTAACGAAGGAAATGATCAAGCAACTACTTAGAAAGCGATAAATTCAGATATATAGAACCTCTAAAAACACTATTAAAAAAGATAATAGATCAATAGCAGTAATTGTAAACGACCCTTAAGAGCGATAACACTAAACTCAACAGGCTCCACATTCAATCATATATAGCCAGAACATTATCTTAATAATGAGATGAATCTTAAGACTGTTGGATAACTATAAGTATTCATGGTAGCTCTTTTATAAATTTTTATGATCAAGGTGACACTTGTAGAATTACTGAAAAACTTCAATTTCTCCAAAGCAACTTCTATTCCGTCATATCTAAAATGATCGGGTCTCCACAAACACCTTACTTTACTAAGAGAGCATCATAATAGTATGTGTAGTCTCAACATAGAGTAGTTTCAATTGTCCCAAAATCTTTAATAATCACGTACAACTTTAGGTCTATATCGTAGTTCCCCCATAAGTCATCTACCATAATTCGCGTAATTCAAATTAAACTAAATGCAACATCATCCTCAAATCACTATTCATCAGTGCAATCATATGATAAGAATTTTTTATTAAATGAATTCGGTATGATAATAATGATTGTGGATCTTAAATGTTATGAATTATTACTATTTGATGAATAATGTGATCATATGAAAAGATGTAGAATGTGTTGAGACACTGCTCGAATAAAATTAAAAAGAGCTAGATTCAAAAATAAATAAAAAATAGTGAGATGTAGGTTAATCTTTAGAAAGATACAAGAACAAAGACATTCACTCTGATGGTAAATGTCAAAGATGTATCTTCCGAGAAAGTGGAGAATTAAACTTTGAGACACGTGATTCCATCTATTCGGCGTTGATTATAGTGATAATGTTATGTATCATTGATTTGAGTTAGAAAACTATTGAGGAATATTTGAAAACAAATCCATATAGGTGCAGCTTGAATATGGTGATAAGCTCTGATACCAAGTTTTTCAAGACCCAAATTGAGCCGTGAGTGGCACCCACATTTACCCTCTTAGGTGGGTGAACCACCAGATACATCCCAATCTATATTAACAATTCAACATATAAATTACGATAATAATCAAAAGCTTAAACTCATAACGCAAGAAATAACCAAAAATCCCTAAGTTTATTACATTATGTTCCCTAATATATGAAAGTCATCACAACAAGGACACTAATCTCAAAATACCAAATCTAAGAATATCAACACCAAAATAAATGAATAAAATAGTTTATGTCTAAAAACCAAGGACATTATTCCATGATCGAGAGATTCTAACTCGAGCTAGGACGATAGCTCATCCTAGAATCCAATGTGCTGGAGGCTGGCTAGAGCTGAGGGCGAGTCAAAGTCATCGGTATATTACATTTCAGGGTGAGCTAACCTTCTAGCTCGTGTTGGATTCTATCAGTTATGGCATGATGTCCTTAGTTTTTGGACATAAACTATTTTATTTATCTATTTTGGTGTTGCTACTCTTAGACTTAGTATTTGAGATTAGGTGTCCTTGATGTAATGACTTTTAGGTTTTGGGAAATGTATGTAATAGAATTAGTGTATTTTATTATTTTTTATTTTATAAGTTGAGCTTCCGATTATTTTCGTATTTTATAAGTTGAACTGCTAATATAAGTTGCAATTTATATCGTTGGTTCGCCTACTTAGGAGGTTAGGTGTGGGTGCCACTAACGACCCATTTTGGGTCGTGACAACTCTACTCAATGAAAAAATAAGACATGTGAATGAGCTCAATCCAACGTTTAAATTAATCATACATACTTTGAATGATGAATTACTAAGCAAAAGAAGGAAAATAGGTTTAAAATTTTTGAACCCTAGATTCTTCTTTTCTCTTCGATCATAGTTCTCAAAAGTTTTAAGCGTTAATGAGAGAAAAATAACATTTAGGAACTGATATGGGACTAATTTCAATCTAAAATCTACGTGGGTTAAGTATAGGAGGGGGGGAAAAAAGACCGAAATGACCCTTATTAAAATTGAAAATAGACAAAAAAAATTGGCATGCAATGGGGGAAAAGCTCATTTTTTCCCGAAGCATAAATCGCATGCAAGGAATGCATTTTACGATTAATTGATAAAACACACTTGAGGAATGTGATTTATAGCCAAGTTCATGTACTTGACGTGCAATCTTCTGGTTCTCGAACTTTTCTAAAACTCCACGCACAAAAATCTTACCCAGGTCTGCGACATGGACCTGGTTCACCATAATTCACTTTTTTTCATTTTCTCTTATTTTAGGCTAATCTACACTAGGATCATACATGATGTTATATATAATATACAAAATGCTAGTGTGTGTATCTATATATAGGTAGTGGCCAGGACCGTGCGTTGCACAGACCCAATATAATATTTTCGAGTAGTTTTTTAAATAATACACATTACTCCTACACGAAAAAATAATATATTACGGATAATATGGTAATTTCATAGTTGAAGTACACGAAGAAATAATTAAATAATAATTAATAGAAATGATATCGTAAAATTAAGTAGACACATTAATAGTCACCGTGAAACGCTATAGTCAGGCACAAGAAAATAATTTATGATGGGTAATATGTAATTTCATAGTTGAGATAGATGAAAAAATATTTAAATAATAATTAATATAAATGACATAATAAAATTAAGTAGACACTTTAATAGTAACCGCAAAATTAAGCTGACACATTGTAATTTCATAGTTGAGGTAGCTGAAGAAACAATTAAACAATAATTAATAGAAATGATACAACAAAATTACGCAGACACTTTAATAGGCATTAAGTATACTCTTTTGCAGACACATTTAAAATTAAGTAGACACGTTAATAATCACTGCAAAACTAAGCAGACACGTTAATTTAATACTCAGCTACCTGGTTGCAGCTGCCTGCTTCAAACTGCTGAAGCAGACAACTAAAGCAGGCACGACGACCCTAAGCTGCTCAAATAAGCGACTCAAATAGAGACCTATTATATATAGGAAAATAGATAGATAGAAATGGAAAAAAGACAAATAATAGAAGTAGATAAAAAAGGAAAAGAAAAAAAACTAACAAAGAGAGAAGAATTTTCGCTGAGACTTGCATTTTCAGGCTCTATGAATTCAAATTTGAATTCTCAGCTATACTGATAGACACTCGGTTGTTTAGTACATAGACAGAGACGGAGAGATATGCACACTGATAGACACTCCGTTGGCTTCCCCGAAGAAGGTCAGTAATTGCACTCCTCTTTGGTTTTATTTCAGTTTGTTTTTCCCCGAAGAAGGTCAATAATTGTAGTCGGTAAATGCTCTTGTTTCTTGTTTAAAATTCTGTGACTTGTTCACATTCTGTTAATATATTTGAATCTGTGGATTCAAGATTTTAATGTCTTAGGTGCTCCTTTAGCTTATAAAAATGTGTGTGCACAATTATTATACTTCTTAAGACAATCATATTTAAATACGATATCGAAAAAAAAATCAATAAGAAAAACTAGAATGAAAACTGTCATTAGGAAGAATCTTTGAATCTTCAAACTGCATTCAAGAGTTAATTAGAAACATAGAATATTATTTAAGTAATTAATTATATTTCTAGTAAAGATATTAAACAGTTTAGGTAAAAGATATGAAGGATATGTACTCATGTTAGTTTATGAGTATGATCATAATTGAGTGTAGTTGTAAAAGAAATGACGAGTCAAATCCTTAAAAGTACTAAAAGAAATGACAAGTCAAATCCTTAAAAGTACTAAAAGAAATGACAAGTCAAATCCTTAAAAGTACTAAGGATTAATGTGCACTTACTCTTGTCAAAATTTTCTTACTTTGAACACTCAATTGTTATTTATTGTACTCATATGTAAAAGTGAGTACTATCTCTAAGTCCGTAGGGCGTGTCAAATGATAATATCTAATTCAAATTTATTTATGTTACTTAAAAGTAAATGTATGTGCTCAAAATCAAAGATCTTAAAGGGTTGTATGATAAATTTGATTAAAAATTGCACTATTCACAATATCATTAGGAAGTATCTTTGAATCTTCAAACTATATTCACGGATTTTATAGAAACAAGGAATATTGTTTAAATAATTAATTATATTCCTTTTTGTGGACCGCTTTTCAACAACCCCAACTTATGGATTAATAAGGACAATTTAGTACGAATAATGTAAATGTCTTGGCACCTAATTGACATCATGATAAAAAAATATTTGTGCCATGTAGTTAGAAGACTGTCGTGAAAAATCACTTCTAGCAGAAATGCAAGGTAAAACTAGTTAATCACATTTTTAAAAGTAATTTGGTCAAAGAGGCTATAGTAGTCCAACAAAATGCATACAATGTAAGAACTTACCTCGTTTACTTCTTTGGTTCTTGATCAACTTCCAACATAAAAAAAACTGTTGAATAAATATTTGTATACATTGGAAATAGATCGATATTGTTTGCCATTATGATGGTAATACTGCAATCTCACAAGTTTTTTCTTAAGAACTACTAGCTATATATATAATTTCACAATGTACAAACTGCAATACATTAAAAGTAATTATATTTACCAGCTCTCATTTTCTTGATTTATCATTGTTTAGAGATGAAAAGACTACACCATAAAAGGAGTTGAATTTACCATCTCATATGCTCCAGTTTCATGTTGTCTCCTTTCAGCTCTCATTCCATGTAGCATCTCCTGGTACTTATGGTTAAGTCTGTGGGGATCATTAATTGGATCTTCCACATGATCTCTACTAACCTTGTGTGGGTGTAACAGTTAGCTTTACCTTTAAAAGGTTCGATTTGCAAGCTAACATCAAAAGAGACAGATCTTTTCTTCTTTTCATCAGTCAATGATAGTTAAGATACCCTTCAAGGTAGCGTGTTCTACTTGGCTTCTAGCCAAACAGACTATACTCACCAAGGAAATTCTAAATATCTAATGAAAAGAGATTTCCAAATTTGTTCTAGGTGCTCTTTTGTGAACGTGAGATTGAGACAATAAACCATCTCTTTTTAGATTGTAGAGAGTCTTTGAAGTTATGGCAGATGCTTAACTGAAGGGGCATAAGCTGGACTATGCCAAGGAGCATCAAAGAAGTTCTAGCTTGTTGGAATAGAGAAAGAAATCAGTCAGGACACAGGGAGAGATGGAAGATTATCCCAGTTTGCATTTGAAGGGTTATATGGATGGAAAGGAACTAAAGATGCTTTGGAAACAAGAGTTGATCACTGCAGAAACTAAAGGTCCTTTTCTTTTTGTGATGTAAACATGAATATCCTCCACATTATTTCTGATGTAACAGTTGTTTTTCTCTACTCTGCATTTTTGTTGTAAGTTGTACTGGAATACTTATTCCTTTGTTCATAATACAAGTTAACTTTCTCAAAATAAATAAATATTGTTAACGAGATAACATGGCTATATAAAGCCAACTGCTTCCGAACTAACTGATTAGTCCTTGAGATAAGCTCCTAATCTTTGTAGTCTATGCCTTCTTTGAATCTTCCCCTGAAGCTTTTATTTCATTTTGTTATCCGCTCACTTCTCACATCCACTTGGAATCTTTTCTATTGGTAGGGATACCACATCCTAGGTATGATTGCTTTACGGAGTCTGAATTTTTGTTTGGATATAGACGCCACCCAACTTGGATCTTTAATTGCCTCTGCATAGCTACTACGTTCAGTAACAGATGAGATAGCTACAATGTAGGCTTTATATGAAGGAGACACTATCATAGGTAACATAGTTGCAGAGAGGATAATTGCCGTCTTTATTTATGCTAGAAGACAGAAAGTCTTTCATCCATACTTGTGGATGAGTACCTATTTCCGATCTTCTGGATTCCTCAGGGACCAAACCTGTCTAAGAGTAGGTTTAACATGTTGGGATCCTGTGTAACTGGATGCCAAGTGTTCTGTAACATGTTTCTATTTTGTGGCTGTTGTGAAAGATCAGTGTTCTCACTGTTTACTGGTTCAGTATGAATAACGTGATGCTCACTGAGAGACAACATTTTGGTTGTTGATAATGCTAATAGGTACCATCTTAGAGAACTCCCGAGTTGTGTTAATTATCTACAAAGATTGGTAAACTAGTACTGTCAATTGCAAAGGGAAAAACTTCTTTCCATATTGAATATAACCTTTCTGAACTTCAGTGCATCCAATATGTATGTAGATGTTTACAGAGGAAAAAACACACAACAAAGGAAGAAGAATAGAAATCTATATTATTAAGCTGAAAAGAGTTGTTTAAGAAGAAGAAATCCTAACAAATCTGCAATCTTAAAACAGAACTTCCTAATAACTAGGAATCAAGTCTTCCAACAACTACATGCCTAAAGACTAGGAAACTCAAAACTGAAAACCTAAAACAGAATCCTATCCTCTAGAAACAAAAAGAACACATCAGTTGCCATGTCACCATGCTAACTCAACATTAATTAACAGCTCATGAGGCAGATTTCAACACTCCTCCTTGCATCAAGAGCTGCAAACTCCAAGCTTCTTTCTCAAGAACTCAAATTTGTTGTCCGGAAGAGCTTTTGTAAAAATATCAGCTAGCTGGTCTTCCGTTCTGCAATATGCCAGATTCACTAGACCATCCTTTTGCACTTCTCTAAGAAAATATAGCTTCACATTGAAATGTTTAGTTTTTCTATGAAATACTGGATTGTGAGAAATAACAATGGTAGCTTGGTTGTCAAGAAATATCTCAGTGCTTTCCTTCATATCCAAACCAAGATCGCAACATAATTTCCTTATCTATAAAGCTTGATTGACCACAGTTGTAGCAGTAATAAATTCTGCCTCTGTAGTTGATTGAGCAACAATCTCTTGTTTCTTCGAACATCAAGAAAAACATCCAGCGCCAAAAGTAAAACAGTACCCTGAAGTACTTTTCATATCATCAGCAGAACCACCCCAATCACTGTCGGAAAATTCTTGAAGTTTGAAATTTTGACACTTGCTAAATTTGACTCCATAATCCATTGTGCCTTTGACATATCTGAGCACCCTTTTTGCAGCTTTCATATGCAATTCACTTGGAGAATTCAAAAAAAGGGATAGTACACTTACAACATACAATATATCAGGCCTTGTTGTTGTAAGATACATCAAGCATCCTATCAAGCTTGTGTAACTTCCTTCCTGTACTTGTTCAGCACCATCATCCTTCATTAGCTTCTCCCTTTGATTCATAGGCGTACTCATACTCTTGCATTCTTCCATTGCAAATAATTTTAGAATCTCCTTCATGTATTTATTTTGACAAACAAACACTTCATTCTGAGTTTACTTAATCTCCATTCCCAGAAAGTAGCTCATCTCTCCAAGATTGGTCATCTCAAAGACTTTCATCATCTCCTCCTTGAATTCTTCAATCAATGCTATATTATTTCCTGTCACAAGTAAATCATCAACATACAGAGAAATAATAATAATGTTAGAGCCAACTTTCTTGACATAAAGAGTCGATTCACTTAAGCTTCTTTCGAAGCCTAAGTCCAGCAAATAGCTATCCATTCGGCTATACCAAGCTCTAGGATCTTGCTTTAACCCGTATAAAGCTTTCATTAACAGATAATCCATATTTTCATGTCCTGGTACACTGAATCCTTCTGGATGCTCAACATATATTTCTTCCTACAGTAGACCATTCAAAAAAGCAGACTTGACGTCCATTTGGAAAATTTTTCAGCTCTTTTGTGCCACTATAGATAAAAGCATTCATATTGTATCTAATCTCTCTACTGGGGCAAAGGTATCAGAAAAATCTACTCCCCAAACTTGTGTGTAGCCTTTCACCACCAATCTAGCTTTGTGCTTGTTTACCGAGCCATCTGGATTGCACTTTGTTCGAAAAATCCATTTAACTCCAATCACTTTTCTGTCTTGCGGTCTTTCCACTAGCTCCTAAGTTTGGTTCTTTTCTATCATGGACAACTCCTCCTTCATTGCATATGTCCATTTCTGATCAGTCTTTGCTTCCAGGTATCCTGCAGGTTCAAAAATAACAACATTGCATCTCTAATAAATATCAGAGAGTGACCTTGTTCCCCTAACAGGTTGATCATCCACCAATTCTTATAATCAAACCCTGAATTGTCGTTCGGAACTAGAGAATCCTCCTTCCAGTCCCATTGCTCATCTTCGAGGAATGAACATCTCTGCTTACTATAATCTTACCCGATTGAGGTTGAAAGTTATTGTAAGCTTTAGACAATAAGCTATAGCCAACAAAGATTCCCAAATCTGCCTTTTTATTTAACTTGTCTCTCTTAACCTATGGAACATAAGATAAACATAGACATCCAAATATCTTGAGGTCTTTAAAATCAGGTTTGAAACCATACCATGCGTCGAATGGAGTCTTCCCTTCCACTACCCGCGTAGGCAGTCTATTCAGCAAGAAAACAACTATGTTTGCTGCTTCTTCCAAAAACTTTTTCGGTAGATCTTTCTCGTGCAGTAAGCATCTGGACATCTCCGTAATTGTTCTATTCTTTCTCTCACTAACTCCATTTTGCTGTGGAGAGTAAGGGACAGTGAACTGTTGCTCTATTCCAGGTTCTTCACAAAAAGAATTGAACCTATCAGATGTATATTCAGTTCCATTATCTGATCTAATAACCTGAATCTTGCAACCACTTTGGTTCTCTATCCAAGCTTTGAACTTCATGAAAATTCCAGCAACTTTGGACTTAAAATTCATAAAATATATCCAACACATTCTTGTTAGATCATCAATGAAGATAATATAATATCTGCTTCCATTAAGCGTCGGAGTTCTTTGTGGACCACAGCGATTGGTATGAATGAGCTGCAACTTCTTTGTAGCTCTCCATATGGAACATTTAAATGGAAATCTAGTCTGCTTGCCAATCAAACAAGCCTTACATCTTGAGATACGCTCCTCTAAACTTGGTAAACCATTTATCATTTTGCTTCTTTGCATAAACAACAGAGATTTGTGATGAAAATGCCCCAACCTTTTGTGCCAAATTTCTGCGACTATGGACTGACTTTGAAAAGCTATATGTTCCTAGTCCAACGGATCAAGGAAAAACTCTTTCCCTGCATTTTGATTTTGAACATTTCTGACCACTAGGATCACTGATTAGACACGCCTTGTCTTCAAATAATAATTTGAATCCATTTTCTAGCAATTGTCCAACACTTAATAAATTTTGATCAATTTCAGGAATAAATAAAACTTTAGAAATAAGTTTTGTACCTTTATAACTCTCAATTGATACAGTCCCCTTTCCTGTCGCTGGGAGGTATTCTCCATTTCTAATTCTGACTCTTGATTTAACTGATCTATCAAGCTCCCTAAAAAGCTTTTTATCACTGGTCATGTGGCTTGTAGAACCACTATCAATAAGCCAACTTTCACTTGAACTCTTGCTTGTATAATATGTAGCCACAAATAGTTGTTCTTCTTGTTCTTGGTCTGCAATTTGTGCGCTTTAGTTTGCTGCTGTTAACCCTTCTCTTTGCAAATAATCTCGGCATGACCAAGTTTTTGACACTTTCGACATTTCATATCAGGCTTTCTCCAACACTTGAAGTGTGGATGATTTCTCCTCCCACAATGTCGACAAGAAGGATATTTGCCTTCTTTGTTGTTACTGGTGGCAGTAACATTATTTCTTGTAGAAGTAGCTTCATAGTTTCCTTTCTTTCCTTTTCCTTTATTTCCCCTGGCAGCACCTGAACCAAGCTGCAACTTAGCTTGCAGGGCTCCTTCAATGGATCCCTCTTACCTCATCATCCTTCGTTGTTCTTGTGCCTGCAGAGCACTCAATAACTCTGTCAAGCTAAGCGTTGACAGATCTTTAGTGTTTTCCAATGAAGCAATCGTTGCCTCATATCTCTCAGGTAAGGTTACAAGTATCTTTTGAACTATTCTATTGTCATTAAGTTCAGTTCCAAGTATCCTTACCTTATTTGCAATCAAAAGCAACCTGTCAGAATAATCCTTAATGGTTTTGGATTCCTTCATTCGCTGCATCTCGAATTCTCTGACCAAGTTTAGCACATTCATTCCTCTGATTCTTTCATCTCTCTCATACTCCTTCTTGAGAAAATCCCAAATTTCTTTAGTTGATTTACATGTCATTACTCTAGTGAAAATGGTGGCAGAAACTGCAGCAAAGAGACAAGATTTAGCTTTGAACTTATTCGTCTTCCTTTCCTTGTGAGTTTTAATTTGAGCCATGGTTGGATTCCCCAGCAGAGGAATCACTTCATAGTCTTCCTCAACAGCCTCCCACAAATCGTATGCCTCCAAATAAGTTTGCATTTTCACTGCCCAATCTTGGTAATTTTCTCCATCAAAAACTGGCGGAGCCATGGCTGAAAAAGAACCTGCGTTCTCCATTATTTGAATGGTGTTTGCAGCCACAAATTTGGATAAACACTCAAAAAATAAAACTCACAAGTCCCTTAGGAAGTAAGGGCTCTGATACCAATTTGTAGATGTTTACAGAGAAAAAAAACACACAACAAAGGAAGAAGAATAGAAATCTATATTATTAAGCTGAAAAGAGTTGTTTAAATAGAAGAAATC
>JBCEWC010018050.1:0-12165 GCA_038996855.1 Solanum aculeatissimum
CTTAAGAGAGAGTATAGGAGAGTTTGAATGGATGAATGAGGGTTTGGGAAATGTTTTAGGGGTTTAGGAGACCTTAGAGGACCAAAAAGGGGGTTAGGGAAATGTTAAATCACAAAAATACCATTAATCAAATGAAACTTTCCGAGACTAAGCAGAGTGAAATGGCAGCTACAGCGCCTGTTTAACAGTGCACGAGCCATTTGGTCCACCATCAACCAACACTTAGACAAATTTTCAGCGCGAACTCCCGGAGGACTTTTTGTAACACTTTACGAACAACTTGACGGACCGTCTGAGGTGTACCTGGTCATTTGAGATCCCTTCAAGCCATACTTAGTCCCCTAAAACATTTCCAATGCTCGGCCTAGCCACTGTCCAACTTGACGGGACAGTGTACGAGCCGTTTAAGCTCTCACGAGCCATCAGAGGTCTCGTTGACCTATACTTATCTTAGGGGTGATTCCAGGCCACCCCTAGCTCACTGTAACACTTGAAGACACCCTAGACGATCCGTACAAAGTTTCACGGCCCGTGTCCATGTCCTTGGCCATTTTCCTGAGCCTATCTCCAATGTCTTCCGAATTTCAGACAGTCTCACTGTTTAGGCCATATCTCCCTCATCCAAATTCCAAATTGAGTTAAACCAGTTGTGTTGCAAAGCTAACTCAAAGAGATTCAATTTTATATATATTAGACTATCTGGTTCATCCCACATCAAAAGTTATGACTGTTTGAATTATACTGCCGAAACTGTCCCTCTAGGCCACCAACTAGCCCAATTTGCATTCGGCCACTTAAACTCAACCCGTGGCTACCAAAACTCAACCATGACCAGTAGTACATCATACAAGGCAATCATTAGGAGATGTCAAAATTTTTTGGGTTGTTACATAAAAGACGTCAACCCTTTTCTCTCTCAGATTTAGAGAGAATGCCCATCTTTTGGGACATGAGTAGCCAAAGTTAATTGCACGACCATCCTACGCTAGCAATGTAGTTTTGGGTGTTGTCTCTAGCCCAAATCGGTGCTCAATACTCCTTTCAAAACTAAAACGTACTCATACAATTCAACTCAAACTCATCTCATTGCATTTATCTAATCTCATCTCTACTCAATACTCATCAACTCAAAAAATCAAGGAAATCAACCATGCATGCAATTTTGACTCAAGCTCAGATGGTCATTTAGACTCCACTCAACCAAGCCCATCATATAATACAAGGAATATGATTAATGGACATGCAATTATAATGCAACATGCTCCTCCTACTCAATTATACTCAATTTACTCAACTTAGACAATCACAGTCATGGACTCCATATGATCGAAGACACAGTAGTCATATAGAATGATGCAATTCAGGACTCATAGTAAAGAATGTAAATTTTGTACCTCAATATTATGTAACTAGCCATTAACTCACTGACTCATTCATAACCATGCATGAATACTCCGAATAATTACAAATAACTCAAAGATTATAATCATAATGTTCTTCAATACTCAATAGTTTTTATCAAATTTGACTCAACAATGAAAGAGAATGTGGATGAACTCAGTCCTACGCTTTAGGAAGCCTTACGTACCTAGAAATTGCAAGAACAATCAACCCTCTGTCGATTCTCGCATTTGAACTTGAAACCCTCGCTCTTCTCCTTCTCTGATGCTCTTAAGAATTTTATAAGTGTGTATTATGGAATGATACACTTAGAGTTATGATGTAGGACTTAAATTAAGTCCAAAACGTCATGGGATTTAATTAAAAGGGATAGGAATAAACAAAAATATCCCTCTTAAAATTATCGAGTGGACCTAGAAACTCCATTTATGGATTGTAGATCCATTTACGGGCCATAAATGGCCTCTCGTAAGTGAGGGTGCCCAAAAGTTGGGTTACTAAAAATTGCACCTTGACTTAAGAAACCTCCTTTTACTGGTCGTAGGTTGACTTACGGGCCATTTGATAACTCGTGGTCCCAAGGTTCAGAAATTTGGGTTTCTGGGACCTTGACCTACGAAGCCTATTCCATGGGCCATAAAATTTTATACGGATCGTCTGATAACTCATAACTTAATATTCTAAAAAGTTGATTTTTGAGCTATCAATCCTACGAAATCTAATCTACGAGTCGTGGAATGATATACATCCCATAGGGTGTCTCGTACATTAGCCTCAAATTTGGAAAAAAATCACTAAATTAACTGGGTGACTTACGAGGCCTCTCCTATGGGTCGTAGATCACTCTACGGCTCGTAGATGGCCTTCGTGGTTTTCTCCAGTGATCTTTCTCAGACATTTTTCTCAGTTTCCTCTAGGTGTCTACTCAGAATAGGTAGGGTGAATTCAGGGATATTACATTCTCAAACTAATAAGTGTTAGTTTAGATGTGAAATTCACACTCTTAATAGTTTAGGTATAAAACTAAAAAAAAAAAAATACATGTGTGTTTTTTACACTTATCTCTTAATAAAATTGATGGTGTAAATATCACAGATATAATAAATTACAATTAAACATAAGATAAATAAAAAATATATTCAGGCTGAGGCACGAATATCTCACTCTCTTAAAGGAGATTCAAGCTCACTGCATCTTAATCTACACTGATCTAACAGTAACACGCATAACTTATCGCTTCTAAGATACAATAGCCCACTAATTTTGTATGACTCAAACAACGCCAAATTAGTTGAAGCATCTAAAACTCCTCATAAAAACAACTTCCTACAACATATAAATACTCTCTTTTGTATAGTTAATATAGTTGAAGACTTGGAATATTTTATGTCTCAATTCTAAAACACCTCACAACTCTATTCATAGGATCCAATTTTTTTTCGTTGTAAGTATATAAGCTTGAACCTAGTGATGAAGTGATTTGGAAGTGCTTTAAGGTCACAAAAGACCTCAAGTACTTAGTCGATTTTAAAATCTTCCTACCGATTAAGTTTTTCGCATTAGATTACACAAGGGTAAACTTTAAATGACCATAACTCTTAGAATACAAAGAATTTGATGGTCCTTGACCTATCAAATTAAAGGTCTCTAAATCTTCTTTTCAACCCACAAGGGTTGACTTATTTGGAGTTTGAAGCAAAAAGTTGTGATTGTTTTAGTAAAGACCACTAGTGTAGAGTTTTATGAGACAAGATTTACGACCCTGACTGATGGGCCATAGATTGAACTACAGATCCATACTTTCAGCTCGTGGATCAACTCCTTCAAGTCATATTTTTAGGTCCCAAACCCTGTGGACCTAACTATGGGTCATTGAAGCTTCTATGATCCATTGTTTGGGCTCGTAAAATGAGTTTCAGGACCTCGAAACTCACCTTAGTTCCTATGATTGGTTCTATGGTCTGTAGAAACTTCTATGGACCATAGATGGTCCCGAAGACAATTTGGGTAGTGCTTTAAGAAGGGCTATTTTAGTCCTTTCACATCTTTCTAAGCCTAAACTTGAAAGTTTTACACCTATTAAAAATCCTAAACATTACCATTCAGCCTCATTACGCTCAAACATATTCACAAGACTTAAAACAAGATTTCAAGATGAGAAAAGCTAGGGTTTTCAAGCGTCTTCTTTAGAGTTCTTCAAGAATCTAGTTCTTCTAGGTATGTAACACTATTCAGAGTGTTGGACTAAGTTTGTCCTCATGCCCTATACCAAATTTTAGTCGGTAAAAGGTTAACTAACGGTTTTAACCCAACCTTTCTTGAAACTTGAGTTTTTATTATCCTTCATTATTACTTTGGAATCCCTATCACTGAATTTATGATTCCTTACATTACTTGAGTTCTTGGTGTTGACATCCCGAAGGCGCAACGTTGTGACAACTCGCTAAAAAATAATAATTTAAATAAAAGAATTTAAAAGAAAATAATTTAATTTTAGTTTTTAGAGTTGCCACCTAATTTTAAGGATAATTAGGAAACCAATTAATATTTACAAAAAATAGTCTATGAACCAAAAATTCTGAGTAAAGGGTTCAAGTTATTCCGAAGGGAAGGTATTAGCACCCTTCAGAATTCACAATTATGGGTCCCAGCTGAACTCGTCTTTTTCAAATTGAGGAGGAGATAAACAATATGACAAAAATATAATAGCCATGAAATATACACAAAAAATAATTAAATAATAATATGAAAAACGTCCTAAAATTTATCTAACACCAATAATATACACAGTAATAAATAAATAAAGAATGAATTAATTTAAACTAAATTTTTCCATCTTTTTTAAATGGGAAGGCCTCGAAATCCGACGGATAGATTTTTCATTGGCCACTTCTAACGAATATTGTATGTAACTTGAACTAATATTTTTTAAATTTTAACGTGTAACAAATATTATTTAAACTAAAATTTTCCGCCCTTTTTAAATGGGGAGGCCTCAAAATCCAGCGGATAGATTTTTCATTGACCAAGTGTAACAAACAATGTATATGTAAAATTAAACTAACATTTCTAAACTTTAAAATATAATAAATATCTATCTAAACTAATTTTTTCCGTCTTTTTTAAATGGGGAGGCCTCAAAATCCGACGGATAGATTTTTCATCGGCCAATTTTTAATACATGTCCAAATAAATAAATAAAATATACAAATTAACAAAGATAAAAGAAAACAAAACTAACAAATGATACCAACACAAAATAATCCATCATAATAATAACTAAATAAAAATACCATTGTCTGACCACTATACACAAAACAAAATAAACTCAGATCAAGCACAACTATAAAGTAGATAATTAGCAAACAGGAAAAGTGGCATATGTGACCCAAAGTCAAAATACAATTGTTTCAAATAAAGCTGCTAATCACAAAACCATCAAATAATATCAAACCAAAAGCAAATTACTTGAAATTAATTATTATTATTTTTAAAATTAAAAATAAATGTCAAACTAAATTGAAAAATGTCTAAAGCAAGTGTTATTTAAAATTTTCAGAGCAGTAACTACCAAATTAGAACAGACACTTGAGTGAATTTACTGAACATAAAACAAATGAAAATTAGCTAAGAAAATAGTAAACAACTTCCGCAATCAACCAAATAATTAATATGTGAAAACAAGAACACCTATATAAATTAAGCAATAATCACTAACTAAAATAAATAAATAACGAAAATTTTTAACACAAAATCATGGTAATATTATAACACCATATATGATACATAAGAATAAAATAATAGGAACAAAGCAGTGACAAGAAATTAAGAGAAATGGTGAAATGAAAACTTTTTAAAAATGGAGAGGAAATATGTGTATGTTACCTTTTTTATCAGATCAAGTCCCTTTGGATGCAACAATGGCTTTACCTGAGCTTGGAGCTCATTTTCCGATGAAATTCGAGTGGTGAACGTCTGATTTCTCGATGGTTCTAGCGAAGGAGATGAAATGATGTTTTTTTGGTGAAAAGGGAGGTCGTTTAGGTGCGATTTTGGGTTGATTTTGCTCCGTGAAAAGGGAGGTCAATCCACCTGCTCCGTGAACCTTGCCTTATCCATTTAAACCAACCATAGCTTGGCCAAGCCTCTGCCCAACTTGACGGACCACCAAACGGTCCGTTTGAGGTCTCACGGACCGTGGGGTGGTCCGTGGACCTTAACTTAGTTTGTGGGGTGGTTCATGGCCACCCCATGCTCTCTGTAACATCTCATGGACCCCCACATGGACCGTGAACAGTTTCATGGTCCGTCTCCCATGCCTTGGGCCATATTCAGGGCCCCTTTCCAATGTCTTCCGAATTCCAGGCAGTCTCACTCTTTGGGCCATAACTTTCTCATACGAACTTGGAATTGAGTGAGACAAGTTGCATTGCGAAGATAATTCAAATAGCTACAATTTGATATGCAGTATCCCACACGGTTCAACCCAAGTCAAAAGTTGTGTTTCTGTGAAGCTCACTGTCCAAACGGCCTCTCTAGGCCCCAAAATGATCCGTTTTGCGCTTGGCCACTTAAACTCAACCCGTGGCTACCAAATTTCAACCATTTCCAGTATAACATCATACAAGATCAACCATAAGAAGTTTCAGAAATTTTGGGGTCGTTACATGTCCCTAGCCTAATTTGGTCGTTCTGGAGCTAATGGAACAGCCAAAAGTCCACTTTAGGGCCATGTACTAGGACTTTACCTAGAAATTTATTTTACGATTTTAATGTCTTATTTAACTTGAAAAGTTGCATAAATATCAAACGATTCACCTAACGATCTAGCAATCAGTGTCAATAAGTCATAAATACCCCGCGGACTCTATGCAAATGTCCAAAATAATAAAATATTCATGGAACCACATAAATGACCCGAAAAATCATTACAGCCACGTCCAGGGTGTAGGCTCGGGATGTGATAAACTTTCTCTTTCAATATTGTACACTAGAATTTTTTGCACATTTATCATATTTCACCTCCTTTTACATGTCCTTTACAAAGGAAGAAACACCACTATTTGTAGGTGAAGAAGTCTTCCATGTAATCAATTGGTACATTGAGGAATAGTGATGTAGGTTGATAAAATGTGATAAATATTACATAAGTTATAAGACACGAATGACCATATGAGTTACAACAATTTAATGACCACAAGAGTTACAAGAACTAATAGTCATATAATAAATTACAAAAACTAATAATCACTTCTACCACAATTTATACCCACTAACGTATGCACTTAATATTTTATTTTAATAATAAAATACATATACACCAATAACTTTTGTATTGCATTTTGATGGATTTTTGGTTACATATCCGTTCTTGATTTTTTTTAATTCGTTGATTGAATATCAAAAATTGAATGTTTGCAGAGAATACAAAAAAGTCAAAAGGATGAATAGGGGTGTTCATGGTTTGGATAAAAATCAATCAAAATCGAAGAACCGAACCAAACCAATTAAATAAACCAATTTTATTGGGGTTTGGTTTGGTTTTAGTTTTTCAAAATCTGATAGTATTTGGTTTGAATTTGGATTTATTCAAAAAAATCGAATAAATAACTAAATTGAACAGATAAATTATATTAATATATTTTATAATTATACATACATAATACATTCTTTATAAAAAATAATTTTAATTATTCAATCTACTTATGAAAGCATAAATGTTCAAGAATATTTATCTTATTGATTTCATGTATATGAATGTCTGTGACGATTCTTGGTGGGACTAGAATGTCACAATCTCTTCCTTCTAGGTCAAAATGGTGAATGTTAAAACTTTTCTCACAATAAATTTAATGATTGAAAGTTCTACAATATAATTTGTTCCTAGTGTTTTTCATTTTTAATAGATCATTGTCTCTTTTTCTCCATTTTAAAGGTACCATTGCTTTTATTTTTGTATATGGTTAATAACCGAATAATCGAACAAAACCAAACCGAAATCGATAACAACCAAACCAATAAATGTATATTATAATTAAGTTGGGTTGATTTTGAGAATTTAAAAATTGAATTAAGTTGATTTGATTTTGATTTTGATCAATAACCGACCCAAACCGTCAAACCAACCCGTGAACACCCCTACAGGATGAACATATACTCAATGCAGGAATTTGGCATGAAAGTCACTTGTAAACACGAGTCGGCAACCAAAATTAGGTGGAGCAATATTGACAATAGAACAATTAATCAAATGACGAAATTATCCTCAATAAGTTGAAATTTGATAAAAAGCACACATGTTGGTACCAATAGAGTGACTCACTTTTCTAATATGGAATAATAAGAAAAACTCTCTTTTTAAAAACTTATTACCCGTTATTCGAACCACAAGTAGTACAACTTTTTACTTGTTTTGACATTTGCATTTACTTAGTATGAAATTGATAAATAGGAATAGCCATTAGAGATTGAGCTCTACTTGTTACCAAACCAAATTTCTCAGTCATGTCAATATCATTCGGCATCATACCATTCGGTAACTCCCAATTAAATGAGTGAACTAATTGAGCTACCACCAAACGAACAATGGTGAGCGCTAACTGCAAACCAGGACAACTTCTTCTGCCAGAGCCAAATGGTAAAAGTTGAAAATTTTGTCCTCGAAGATCAATAGTACCATCAGTAAATCTCTCTGGTATATACTTTTCTGGGTCATGCCAAATATCTGGATCTCTCCCGATTGCCCAAACATTAACTAAAACCCGGGATCCTTTAGGTATGTGAAATCCATCAACCGTGCAATCTTCAATTGATTCATGTGGAAGCAATAAAGGTGCAACTGGATGGAGCCTAAAACTTTCTTTTATGACCATGTTTAAATAATCTAGATTTTCTAGGTCTTTTTCTTCTATCATCTCCTTTTGGCCAACTACATGTTCCAACTCATTTTGGAGTTTCTTCATTACATTAGGATGTCTAAAAAGTTCTGACAAAATCCATTCGATTGATGTTGATGAAGTATCCATTGAAGCTACCAACAAGTCCTGTATATATATATAAAAAAAAATCAAATCACATAAACACATCAAAATCTTGGGAATATTGAACTTACCTTAAGCCCCTAGCTAATTTTGCATCATGGTGTACATTTTTAAAAGAAACCTTATTGTAACATTTACATTAAGAACAAACACGCTTCAATCCCAAGCTAGTTAGATTTGACTATATGAATTATATTATAATAACTTCTTGATAAGTACCTCCTCCGTTCATTTTTTGTTATTAAAATTTTTCTAATTTGATTTTCACTATTGCTTGTTATTTTTGACAAATTAAGGTAGAACCTTTTTTTTTCTATTAATTATAACCTCAATTTATTGTCATTGAGTTAATGAGTTTAAAATGTAATTGTGAGTGGACCCTATCAATTAATAGGGATAAAATGGTAAACTTATTATATTAATAACTATTTTAAAATGGTAAACTTAGTATATCAATAGTAATTTCTGGTTTATGATCTCGTTCTTCTATAACACTTTCAATCATCATGTTTCCTAGGTAAGAGATCGCTAGATTGTCTCTAACAACAGTTTCATAGCTTGTTTGGTCAAACCTTTAAAATCTGCTTATTTAAAGTATTTTATGTCAAAGATACTTTTTGAGAAAAATATTTTAGAACAGACTTTCTTCGACCAATCAATTTGAAAACACTTTTACTTAACATTAGAGCAGCAATGTGTGTTTCAGCAAGGTTTCAAAAGTGATTTTGAGAAAAGTATACTTTTTTCTAAAATCACTTCTTCTTTTTTTCATAAAACCTTTGCCAAACACATCAACCTTCTAATATAAACATTTTGAACTTTCCAAGAATTTGGTATGACATTACCAGCAAAATAGCTTTGACATGCCTACGATCAAACTCGAATTCAGCTTCTCCAGATTGCATAATTTCCATCAACGTATCAACCATATCGGTATTAGTTTTCATAGGCTGGCCACTTGTATATTGACAAACATGTTCATCAATAACATTCTCCAAAAATTCATCACAACTCTTAGCTACTTGTTTCATACGACGAGTCGATCCCTGGAAATCAATAAAACGAAGAAAGGGAAATAATTCAGCAAGATTCGGTGTTGCTGCCATATGCGACGTTTCTTGGACCATATCTTTGAAACTGCCTTCCACGTTGTTATATTTCTTCCCAATTACCATAAGACAAGCCATGTTAGCGCTAAGAGATGCAAGTTTAGCGCTTAGATCAACCACATTGCGATTTGAAGCTGCTTTATCAAGGAAATTCACGAGGATTTGGAGCTCTTGTTTCCTCATAGGTTGAAATGAATTGATCTTGACATTACTTAACAACTGTAGAGTGCATAATTTACGCATATGTCTCCAATAAGGTCCATACTTTCCCATAATCAAATTTCTTTGATTGTAAAAAATGTAATGGCATGCTGCATGGTATGGTCTACTAGCAAAAATTTGGTCATGGGTTTTTAAGAATAGTTGTGCTGCATGAGGAGATGAAGCAACAATAGTAGGAACAAGACCAAAATGTATGGTCATTATGGAACCATATTTTTGGGCAATTTTATAAAGATCTTGGTGAATATTTTCTCCTATCATGTGAAGATTTCCAACAAGTGGAAGTCCTCTTGGACCAGGAGGAAGTTTCTTCTTGTGAATGAACTCTTTCACAAGCAATAGTATTGCAACTATAGCAAGAGATAGCCAGATTGAAGTCATGACAAAGGAAATATTAATTAATGAAAAAGGAAAATGATGGTATAGCATATATTTATATTCTTTTGGAGGTGGACAATTAGGGTTGGTATATTCTTTTGGAGGTGGACAATTAGGGTTGGTGCAAAATAAATAAGCTAGAGTGGCTCAAAGTACCAGAGTCTGGCCTCAAAACTAATATTTTTTTATATCCCATATTAAAAGGAATTTTTTCTAAAAGCACAAATCAAAATGGACACTTCACTCAAAATAGACAAATTGTCCCAAATAATTGTTAACCCCCTGCCAATTATATTGTAATATAAAACTCAAATATTACTATTAATGGATGAACTAAGTCCCAAAAGCATTTTTAAGTAGTGAAATTAGTTTTATAAATAAGTAATTGTGTATTTAAATAAAAATGTTAAAACTGATAATAAGGAATTTGTGTATTTAATTTTCTTTTAAAGTAAAATGTTAGAAATATTCTTATTTTTTAACAAAAAATTGTAAATTTATGAATGTGGACCACTTGGTAGGTAAGAGCTCACACCAAAAGTTTGTGATTTCTCTTCTTTTTTCCTCACCAAGATATAGACATTTTTCGTCCACATATAATTTTAGATATCGAGTTAAGGATTTTTCTAAAAATATTTTTTAATCTTTATGAGATAATGAAAAAAGTTTGCATCAAGTTTACTTTTCACAAACTTCACTTATGAAGATTTTATTGAATGTGTTATAATTATTATTTTGTCCATCTTAATTTGTCTATTATATTAAAAATAGATATTAAATAATATTTGTTAATTTTATGAAATTAAAAGATAATTTTATATTTAATTTTAAATTTATTTTTGTCATTAATTATAGTCTTTTTTCTGTTAAAAATTTCAAAATAAGTATTTATTATATTCAAATAGTGATTCGATAAAATTATCTTTATTATTAACTCCTATATTAAATCAATAATAAATGAGAGAAGTACTAAAAATACTCTCGAACTTGGCACAAATTATTAGTTTTGTCTCTAAACTATTGATAGGTTAAAAACACCGCTCAACTTGGTGAACTAAGTTTAAATATACCTCTCCAGTTTCACACACAAAAATGTGTCTTCACGCACTACACGTGGCAGAAAAACACCCCTCAACTTGGCGAACTAAGCTTAAATACATCCCTCCTATTATATATATATATATAAAAAAAAATTAAAATAAAAGGATTTGTTATTTCTTTAATTAAAAAATAAAGAAATAAAATATAATTCTAGATATAGGGTTCTAAAGTGTAACTTTCGCACTTCCAACACTGTTTCTTCCCTAACAACAACAACAACAACAACATGCTCTGTATGGAAGAAAGAATTTTAGAAGTGTGAAAGCTACATTTTAGAACCTTGTATCTAGAACTATATTTTACTTCTTTATTTTTTTTAATTAAAGAAATAACAAATTCTTTTATTTTTAAAATTATATATATAATAAAAGGGGTGTATTTAAGCTTAGTTCGCCAAGTTGAGGGGTGTATTTAGGCATAGTTCGTCAAGTTTGAGGAGTATTTTTAAGCCACGTGTAGCACATGTATGACACATTTTTATGTATGAAACGAGAGGGGTGTATTTAAGCTTAGTTCGCCAAGTTGAGGGGTGTTTTTAAGCGTATTAATAGTTTAGGGACGAGGATGTTTTTTATACTTCTCTCATAATAAATAACTATTGTTGAAAGGAAAAAGTATATAGTTATGGATAGGCACAATACATAAATTAGCCCTTTAACTTAGTTTCAAATCACAAGTTGGAACTTTAACTTTCAAAATGCATAAACAGGCACTCCAACTTACCGATTTTTAATCAATTAAGTGCAGTCGTCCTAACTCGCAAAACGTGTGCACAACACGAAAATGAAGTGCGTGAGCTCCTTTTTAGGCCCAAAATGATTTTTTTTTAAAAGGCTGAAATGACTATTTTACCCTTAATAATTATCCTTTATATATATATCATTATTTTTCAAACCAAAATACTTTTTTTTTCT
>JBCEWC010018051.1:0-12165 GCA_038996855.1 Solanum aculeatissimum
AATGAACTCATTTATTTAAAAATTTTAAAAATATCTATTTTAACTAAATGACGATCTAAAAAGGGGTTTAGGTCGGTTAAAATTGGGTGTCAACACTAGTAAAGGGCTACACTATAAAGAAAATATCTCCCCGATGCATGATAAAAGTTGATATCCAAAAAGCCTATGATTCTTTGGAATGGTGTTTCCTAGAACAAGTATTGAGGGAATTGGGATTTCCTAGTAGGATGATCAAATGGGTTATGTTATGTGTTACTATTGTAAGCTACAACTTTCATATTAATGGAATATTGTCTAAAAGTATGAAGGCTAGAAGGGGGCTCTGGAAAGGGGACCTTATGTCCCCTTATTTATTTGTTTTAGCAATGGAATACCTCAATAGATGTTTAAACACACTAAGAGATAATCTTGATTTCAACTACCACCCAAAATGTCAAAAGATGGGTATTACTCACCTTTGTTTTTTGCAGATGATTTATTGATGTTTACCAGAGGTGATCTACAATCTGTTCAACTCTTAAGAGATAAATTTGACATGTTTTTTAAAGCTTCTGAATTGAAAGCCAACCTAAGTAAGAGTCATATCTACTTTGGGGGTGTAGACAGAAAAACTAGAGAGGATATCTTGCAAGGAATGGGGTACGCACTGGGTGAATTTCCTTTTAAATACTTAGGGGTATCGTTATCTAGTAAGAGACTATCAGTGGAGCAATGCAAGCCATTGGTGGACAAAATAGTTGCAAAGATCACTTGTTGGATGACTACGGGACTAACCTATACAGGGAGACTTTAAATGATAAAGGTTGTGATTGTAGGAGTACAAGTGTATTGGTCCCAACTTTTCTTACTTTCGCAAAAGCTTTTCAAGTTAATTGAGGCAGTATGTAGAAGCTACTTATGGTCAGGAGAAGCAAAAATCACTAAGAGGGCTTTGATAATGTGGGATAAGGTTTGTATGCCAAAAGGGGCAGGTGGAATGAACATGATCAATCTAAAAGTGTGGAATCAAGCAGCCTTGTGAAAGCTACTTTGGGCTTTAAGTCAGAGGAAGGATAAGCTGTGGATTACATGGGTGCAAACATACTATATAAAATAAAATAATTGGTTAACTATGGACGTTTTGAATCAAGCCTCTTGGATGGTGACAAAGATCTTCAATACGAGAAAACACTGGCAAAAGTTAGAAGTACAGGATCAAATGAGCAAGGAAGGAAAATTTCAGATTAAGACTGCTTACAAACAACTTAGAGGGGAGATTACAAATGTGCCTCAGAAAGGATTAATATGTCACAATGTACCATGTCCAAAATATACATTCATTATGTGGCTAAGCCTGCTTGGAAGATTGAGATAATAGTAGACATTTTGAGTATATCGGTAGATTGTAATGCATGGCTACTAGTATGTCCGTAGTTTCAGGAAGTAGATGGTCAATAGGTCCTGTTTACATGAGCAGAAGATATGCTTGAGCTTTGTATTTACTTACTTGGTGATTAATAAAATGTGAATGTTAATTACCAAAAAAAAAATTATTATTATTTACTTATTACTTATTTTTATTAGTGTATTAATACCATATTTTAAATGCATTATATATTTTTACTGTTTTATTTTATCAATTTTTAATTTAAAATAATAATTTTAATACGTTCAAATATTTTACATAAATTATTTTAGAATATATTACGTACATGTTCATATTTTCTTACATAAAATTATTTTTTGATAAAATATTGTATAATCATATATTGTGGTTATTAACTAGATGATAATCTATTCAAATTCATCCCAATTCATCTAATTCGTAGCCCTTTTAAATCCAATTTATTTTAATTTTAGTCAATTCCTACATAATTTCTTTTAATTCTAGCTTAAATTGAGTCAATTGATGGCTCAATTTTAAAATTTTAATCCAATTCTTATAAAAAAAACTGGATAATTCAATTCAAATCTGGATCTGACCCAACCCACCTTTTAATCTCAACTATCCATTTTATTTAACGTAGAGGTCCAAATTAATTTGATATTCATTTCAATCAACTCCCCCCGCCCCTCCAAAAAAAAACATTGTTCATTCTCCCCATCAGAAAACAAAAACCACACCCTATGTTTTTCTCTTTGCCACTACTTCTCTCTACCACCACCAAGTCATCGTAGTCGCCGCCCACCGGACAACCACCCTTTTACTCCCCTTTTCTTTTTTCCTCTCTTTCTTTCTCTCTATTTTTCCTCTCAATCCGACCACAACAGCCCCCGCGTGACCACCACCACAGGCGACCCCTTGTCGAAAACAACCTCCAAAACCCCCTTTTTTTCTTCGCCTCCACCGGTTCCGATGAGAACCACCAAGAATGGCCACCATCGCTGCCCCTCAACTCTTCTCCTTCCTCCGCTCACCAGACCCGACGACCTCTTTCCCTTTTTCCAGACAGAAAACAGCAACCAAACATTTTCTTTTTTCACCTCTTGTCACTATATAATAAATGCAATCGGTGAAATTTTGGCGAAGACATCGATGATGAAAACCACAATCAAAATCAAAGTAATTGGAGACTGTTATGGAAGACAACAAAGCTTTGAGTTTCGGATCACCACAAATTCGATTTGATTACTTTATGGTATTACTGCTTAACGTCTCTTACTTTATGAGGTGAGATGGGTAATTATGTGTTCCTCTTATGTTCAAGTTGTTGATCTTTGACCAATTCTCTTGTTGCCATCCCCTGAAAACGAAAATTTTCAGCATATTTCTTTTAAAATCAATCAATTTTCCTCCTTTTTCTTATGTCTTTGTTTAGCGATCTAGAATCTATTTTTTGAGAAGAGTATTAGATGTAATTGCCTCTAGTTTGAGTATTTTCTTGAATTGATTAGAATATTGTTCTCATTGGTTAAAGTTAATTTTTCTGGCCTTGAAATCATTTCAATTTTTCTCTCATTTACGACATATATTGTTATAATTTTACTTGTAGATACATGATTGTTGGCATTTGGTTGCTCCCCTGTTCTTTCCTTAACAAATTTTATTCAGTTACTTATTTCTGACTCTTTGCAATATTTGATTTAGCCGATGCTATGAATTAATTCTTCTTGCCATAATTAAAGTCGGCTAATTTCTCATTGATATTTGAATTCAAGTTATTTAGCTTAAAATCTGCTTGATTATTTTGTTATACATTTCACTGATCATGGCGTAATTCACACCTTCCACTGATTCTATCTCTCATTTGAATTATAATGACTTAATTATAGCATAAATTTGATGAGCACTTGATTTTAGAATTAAATATAGTAAGAATAATATTATGTGATTAATTTTTCTTTCCATAGTATGTATAATTGATCTCTTTGGATTCTTATTCGTGTCTATCATGGTAAGTATTATTAAATTCTACTTTAATTGATTCTCTTCAGGTAATTAAGAAAATAGTTTCTGATGTGTTCTCAATTGATTTCCATTTCTTTAATTGATATGTCCAATATTGTATTATATAAACAAAGCCATTTCATGCATTGTTGGATACAACATTCTCTCTGCAATTTTTCTCTCCCTGAAATTTTTTAAAAAGGCTTTTATCTTTTGTTGCATTGGATCACTTCTCAATACATTTGAACATCAACCCTCAAGCATTTCCTTTAGTCTACTTGTGAATTGCCTCTTTATTGCTTCTTTACTTTGATTCAAAATCCTCTTTGACACCAGCATTGCTCGGAATCTTTGAGATTCTCGTGAACTTGATGTGTCAAGGAGCGAATGTTGCTATTTTGTAGAAAGTATTCTGGTTAGTCTTCAATCTCGTTATGTATTTTCTTTTTTGTTTATTCTTAAATATCATGTTTCTTCTATTATTTATTGTAGTAGGATATTTAGTTCGTTCAAAGTCATTTAAGAGTTCGCCTGAAAAGAAATTCAGATGACGTTATTTACGTTTTAATATTCTATATTCTTTTATTTTTCGGTATTTACTTTCCGTTTGTAACATTTGTAAACACCCTATAATAATAATAAATTTGGAGAATAGGGGGAGGGGAGAGAATGTGCTACTTGCTTATTTTGTTTTTATCATTACTTTATTTGTGTGTGTTAGAAAACCTGCCTAATAGGAATTAATTTTTTTATTATATGTTTTTGCTATAAATTGTTAATTAAATTTAGAGTTATGAATATTTTAGAAAATGACATAAGTTAGTATGTTAATGATCCGTTTGTGACATGTATGTTAAATGGTCTTTTTGTAAAATTGCCGACTAATGTAATTAGAATAATTTGTTATTTTACGCTTTTTGATTCGGAATCGTGTTTAAAGCTTTTTAAAATAATAACTTTATCATAGATAGTAAGTACTAGGTAAGAGTGGCCTGTGCGAGCACGGTCCCAACGTTGTGAGATATATATATACAATCATATATGAGTCAGCTAATTTTTTGCTCGTTGATATATGTACATATACATATTATATATATGATTGACAATTGTTTTGTTTATAGTTGTAGCTATATTATTTACATTGGTTGTTCAAATTTTATATATCTACATAGGGCTTCGGTTTAGCTGTTTTCAAGTGTTCATCAACGGCAGATAAAAAGTACTTGTGCGAACAAGGAAAACAAATTTTAGTATATATAGGTAGTGATTAGTTAAAATTTTATAGTTATATTTTTTTTAAGTATAATATGAGTTGTATCTGATGTGCAACAAAATTTTATGTATGAACAACATCAACATTTAGTTGAGTAGACAAAAAGATGATGCGAATCATATTTTAAAAACATAGTACATATTTACAGATATTATAAATTAGAAGAAATTCTAGAAAGAATTAAAATTTGGTGTGTTATTGGATATGTAATGAATACCTTTTAATCTTCTTTTGTCGTAATCTGCTTCAACTTGCATTTACTGCTTTCTGGAGGGATTGTTGCAGTGACTGGTGATGGCTGGATGTTAGCATTTTTTTTTCAGTGATAGACATGATCAACAATTTTGCTAACGATGTATCTTGACTTTTTTGCAAATAGCTTTTTTATTTGAACAATCAACATTTTCCCTAGCAGTTTGTGGTGTATTACTATAAGTGGTATTGATTGTTTGTTAAAGACAATTTTTTTTAATGAAAAATAGATATTTTAAGGTAGTACAAGAGGTTGTACTACAATATTCGATAAGAATTAAGCATTTATAGAGTGTTTTACTTTAACGCAACAGATGTCATGGATTTCTGTTGCTGTGAGAGATAACATTTCTTCTCCAATTTTGTCTGATATGATAGTTGTTACTGAACTAGTGTCATCTTGAATGGTAACTTCAAAGTAGCATCTATTATGCAGGTAAAATTTATATGTTGATGTTAGTTTACCAACAAAAACAAAAAGTGACATCAATGGTTCAAAAAAAACATAATTCCTGTTCAATACACAGTTAACATACAAAGGGGCAAACAAAGTTTCAAGCTTTACAATTTCAGTTCAAAGTTTCAAGTTTTAGTCCAAAATTACAAAGAAAAGTTGCAGTAATGTTCAAGAAACACAATTCCAGTTCAATACACACAAAGGAGAACCAAAGTTCCACGCTTTTGTTTTAACATTTTATGTTTTTCAAATTAAATTATAATCATACAGTAGAGCAAAAAGAAAAGGTATAACATTTAATAGAGATGATTCACAAACTAACAAAACTAAATTGTCATTTCAATCAAGTATTTTTAGTAACATAGAAGTATTGCAGAAATCTTAGTATCTTATTATATAATAAAAGAATGAATTGTTAATAGAAATTAAAGTTATTAGAAAAAGAGATTGATTAAACTATACTTGGGTATAAGATGTGTTGATCGATGACAGGTTGTACAATAGAATCTTCTTTGACACCAAGTTCTTGGAAAGAATTGCTTGCAATCAGAGCAAAGTAAAATATAGAATCGCTGATTTTTATTTGATATTGACAATTGAGTTTACACGTGAAATGTATTGCCCTTCACAAATATATGAAATGATTAATTTCTTTAGAGCTTAATTCATAAATTAAATTTTAAGATTTAGATAATATATGCACCGAAGCTTGCTGCTGGATATTTGCAATGGGTGTGATATCTTCTTCAAATGGAACAAACAAAAGAGACCCTGTGTTTGTGGTGTTTTTTTTGCATATGAATTGAGCTGTGATTTTATTTCATTGCACATGTATATAAATAAAAAATGTTACGCCTTTTTTGGTGAATAATTTATTCGTAGAAAGAAATTAGCATGTGTTTAGTTCAATGGTCTGTAGATATGGAGGATTGATGTGAATTGTTGTACCAAATCTATTTGACAGACCTACATATAATTAAGTAGTTGGTGTTAATTTGAGTAGAATGTGTTTTAGCATGAAAAAAATTATAAATATATGTAGTTTACTTGAAGCTGATTTTGGTTTGGCCACTTTTCTACCTAGAATTACTGGAAAATCTTCATGTTCTTTCAGATTTTTAAAAAGTTTGTTTCCATATTGGTCAAAGAATTCTTTCCAAAGGGTCAGCTTCGTTGATTTTTTCCTGTATACATATTAAAAAATACTCAAGATTATAATAAGAATAAAAGACAATTTGATATGATATGTAATAGATTTATATGTTCGACTATCAGAGTGCAACATCAGATTAAAGAAGCATCTGTATAGCATATTTCTAGATTTATGATAACTATTCTTTCTTTGATAGATTTGATTTAAAATTTTCATTTTTAAAAAATTGAAAAATAGAATTGTACTTATTGATAGTCAATGATGATGAATTCTTGAATTCTGTTTCCATTTGAAGTATATGATGAATGACTTCCATTAATGATGATGGCAAAAATATCTTGTCGTAAATATATAGTTGTTAGTAAGTTAGAATATTTATTCAAAAAATGTTATATACCCATGATAAGTATAATGTAATAAGTATCGAATTCAAAGCTTATTGGTTGATAGTCGAAGCTGTCAAATGATGCAAGTTTTAAGTGTATTGGTGGTGCCAATGATTGTTCAGCGGGTATAACCTCTTTTATCGGTTCAACAATTATGTTATGATCAATCGTCCAAATGAACTGATGAAGAGGTTCTCCATATGTTCTGATTGATTCGCGGACATACGCTGTAGATACCAAATATGTTTGAAAAGGAACAAATGCATCTTCAAAACGTGTGATATCTGTACCGTACATAACAACTTGTATTTGAGTTTTTGGTAGGAAAGTTAATAAAAAAGTTAGTAAATTTGTACATAGATATTATATATATGATTATGTGAAATAGAATGTAATGGAGTTAAAATGTCAGATGAATAACCTAAACACAAACAGAAATCATGAGCAATTTTTAATCTGTTAAATAAAAATGACCTGAAAAGCCACCATCACAAGTACATGAGGCACTGGCATTACCTTCTTTGACTATCCAGTCAGCGGAATCAGAAAGAAAGGAGTAAACTTTCAAATGGTTTTAATTCCTTACATGCTTCCACCATTATAATTGCTAGAGGTACTCAACAAAAATTGCACGTATCCATAAAAGAGTCTTCCAAATCACCGCACTTAATGAACCTACAGTGGCCAATTTTAAAGCTATATTTTGTTTCTTCATTTGTTCAAATCCCTGTGATCTACAATCTTTTACCTGTGAGCTACTTAATAACTTTTTGGAGGTCAATTCAAGATCTAAAAGTAGAAAATGTAGTATTCAATATAGGTATTTTAATGCAGACAAATCTTCAAAATTAATATTTCAAGATGTTGTTCAGTTCTCATAAGTATCAAACTTACATTGCCTAATAAGAGCGAGGTGCTCTTCACAAGCAGTAATCTAGTGTTATTCCTGCTCGGAAGCAGTCTAACATAAGATTCTTAATTTATAGTGTGAGATTTTTTTATCTTCAAAATAAATGTTTATAAGTAGTACTTAGGAGTTTGCAATTTTACAGATCAAAATCACTCGGAAATGAGAGAACAAAATTGGGAGCATGTTGCTCGAATACTTCAAAAATATCATATATGGGTTGAATCTTGCAATATTTTTGTTCAATTCGAGCAATACAACTTGAGTCACAGAATCATCCAAAATAGTAGAATACTACATTCATTAGACCTCAAATAGAAAAAATCAAGAACTTCAAAATCAGCATAAAAGTTACTGATACTCAAAGAATTCAATACATATTGAATATTAACTGATTCACCAAGTGGTCCAAAAGAACAACTTAATTATTGGTAGTAATAATTTTTGTTTTCAAGGCACAAAAATTATGATGTTTGCACATACTGAACTAAATTATCTAACACTTTAGCCATATTAACTTGGGGATTATTAATATGAAATTTCTGAGTGTCTAACCAACATAAAGTGTTTTTTAGGTTCTATTGTTCAAATCCCTGTGATCTGCAATCTTTTACCTGTGAGCTACCTAATAGTTTTTTATAGGTCAATCCAAGATCTAAAAGTAGGGAATGCACTATTCAATATAGGTATTTTAATGCAGACAAATCTTCAAAATTAACACTTCAACTTTCTAAGTCTAACATAGGATTCTTAATTTATAAGTAGTACTTAGAAGTCTGCGATTTTACAGACCAAAATCTCTTGAAAATAGAGGAAACAAAATTGAGAGCATGTTGCTTGAATACTTCAAAAATGTCATATGTCGATAGAATCTTGCAACATTTTTGTTCAATTCGAACAATACAACTCGAGTCACAGAACCATCAAGAATAGTAGAATATTATATTCATTAGGCCTCAAATAAAAAAAAATCAAGAACTTAAAATCAACACAAAAGTTACTGATATTCAAAGAATTCAATACATATTGAATAGCGAAAAAACTATATCTGAAAACATTGCTTGCTTTGTCCATAATCTCAAAAGGGGAAGCACAAACTTGGTATCTTTTCAACAAACAAAGAAAAGCCCAAAAAAACAGGAAATATCACTACAACACCAGACAGTAAATATGTCTTTTGATTTTGTATTTTTTTAAATTATATTTGTGATATCAACTAAGCTCTACTGATATATAGTTTGGTTGACGACATAAATGATTATAATAAAAATCTTTATACAAATAGCAGATTAGCTCAATTGTTCATTATTTTCTAACTTGCATACAAAAGTTGAATAAATGAAAATACCTCTTCATCTTGTAATATCATGAGTTGATATCTTTTGGTTCCTTCTTTGTTATTTCGGGGATGACCTTAATCTATTATCTGAACTTTACAAGTCCATCCTTCTGAGCTCGGAGAGATTTTGTTAATATTAAGTCTTTCTGTCATATCTAAAATTGAGATTTAAAACAAATAAATATAGAACATAATCTAAAGAATGGTATAAAGTAAAAAAAATATAAGATTAAATAAAGTATGATATCCGATCTACCTATGGAAAGTGGTAAGATAATTTTAAGTAAAAGCTTTTTCAATAATTTCATGATAAACAACGTTATATGTAGATTTGTCATCATTATTATCAACTGCAGGTGGTTTTATTAGTATTTTAACACTGTTGAAACTTTTAGCTTTTGATAAAGCAACATATAATTGCCCATGAGAGAAGATAGGTTCATGCAAATAAATACCAAGAAAATCTAAAGTTTGGCCTTGTACTTTATTAATTGTCATTGCAAAACATAATCGTATTGAAAATTGTATTCATTTAAATGGGAGAGGTAGTTTTTAATCTTCAGATGTTAGTAGTGGTATTCTTGGAATAAATATGTGTATTTTAAAAATCACCACTGGATACAGTGGCGCTGATAATGTGTGATTTAAAATCATTACATATTAAGCGGGTACCATTGCATAAACCTTCAGAAGGATTTAAATTTCGTAGTAATATAATTGGATAATATTTTTAAAAAATTAATTTGTAAGAAGGTAAACTAGCAGGATTCAAAGTATGCAGTAAGTCTTCATATTCACTTTGATCTTTTAGATTGATTGTTTCATTAGTAGCTAGATATATTTTTTCCATAGTTGAAAATTGAGTAACTAAAACAATATTTATTTCACCAACAAAGTCATTATTTGTTGTTAGAATAGCACGAGAAGTGATAAAAGAAATATTTGAGTAAGAGGTGTGCAAACTTGGATAAGTAACTTTAAATAAAAGGTTTAACGAATCTTTTTCATTGATGAATGGAATGATCAAAGAACGAGGAATTTCAATTTTATCGTTATTGATTTTTTTTTTTCTGTTCCATTACCAATTCTCATTAAATATTCACAAAATGTTGGATCTGTCTTCACACGCATATTTTTTAATAGTTATAGTTTTTTAAGTTGACTCCAAATGTGAGAGTAAAGTGAACTATCACGATAAAATCTTCTCTTTTTCACTACGAACAATGGGAAGAGTTTGTCTAAAATCACCACTAAAAACAACTACCTTCCCACCAAATAAGATTGTTGTTTCCATTAAATCTTTTAAAAGTAAGTCAAAAGCTTCAACTACTTTTTTTTTGCCATTGAAATTTTATCTCATACTATAAGTTTAGCATCACGAATTAAGTATGCTAAGAAATCTTGTTTACTTATGTTACAATTGAATTTTCCATCAATATTGATTGAAAATTTAAAACGAGAATGAACAGTTTGACCACCCGGTAGACTAATAACATAGCAAATAAATGTCTGAGACTTGCTGGCATTTGATAATCTATTGCTTCAGACATACATTCTATTAAATTATTATATGAAAATAATAATCCTCTTTTTTCAGCTGATTCTTTGAATATTTTGCAAAGTTTGTTATTTACTGTTAGCAAATCTTGATATGACTTTGGACCTCTTATGTTCATTAGAAGTAATCTAAGATAATATCTTTCTCCTTCAGTAGGGTGGTAAGGTACAACACGTCTAATAGTATAACCACGTCTACGAAGTGTCCATATTTTGTCTGTTGTTGACCATACAAAATATTCAGGAAATTCTCAATATAGTAAGTTTAATCTTTTAGCAGTGCCATTTATTCTGTTCATTACAAAAAATTCAGTTAACATTATTTTTTAAATTATTGGGTTGTTTATAATTTTACTAATGTTATCAGTATTTTTGAATGAAACAAGTTGTTATCCATCAAGATGTAATTGAATATGGTATACATTTGGAGCCACTTCATTGATGTTAAAAGCAAATATACGTCATGTTGTTTCAGGCGTAGAAACCCATCTAGCTGATTGATACTCTTTTATCTCATCAATTTTTGTATTTGTATACTACTATTTGGAATACAATTTTATCATGTCCTTTACATATATATTTGTAAATATATTTAACTATTTTAATATCTGAAAAATTTCTATGTTTATATGACAACTATATTTAGATAATAAAAAAGAATTATAAGGGACAACCCATAAATTGTTGAGAAGATATTTTCTTATGTCTACATAGTTTCCTGTATTGCGTCTTCTATAAATAGGATATGAACTTTTTTCTTTTGTTGTTTCATTAGAAAACTCTTTTGGATACTTAAATTTACAATAATCTTTTTTCATACAAGGACTTGTTGAATTTAATTCACCGCAAAGTTCATGGATCATGTGTTGTGTAACAAGTGAATATAGATAAGGATTTATTTTAGGATTTGATAATTCCGTAAAAACAAATTGATCATAAGCTTCGGGTGTAAGTAATTTAAATTTTTCATCAAGTATAATTAAAAAATGAGCACGAGGAAGTCCTAGTTTTTGAAATTCTATTGTATGCATAAATGCCGCAATTTTACCAAATATGTATTTTTTTAATTAATCATTTTTTAGTTCTTCTAGTTTTGCACGAAATACTCGACAAATTAAGTCAGGTCTATTTTTTTCTTCGACAGTTGTTAGAAGATTTTCTTTAATTTCTGGCTAAGAGGGATTGCAGGTTATGGTTAAAAATATATCCGGTCTTCCAAAACGCTGAACTAATGCAATAACATCCATATATCGTGTCACGACCCCATGACCCGACCTTTCAGGTCATGATGGCGCTTGCTAGATCCCACCTACGGGCAAGCCAACCCAAAATTCTCGGCGCCTGTCCTAATAGCTAAGCATCACAATAGCTAACGACATATAAAATTATCACGACTTGGATAGAGGGCCTAGATGTGACATGGCGAAGGAGAACCCGAAAGTCCTCGATCAAGCCATCATAGCATCATTACACT
>JBCEWC010018052.1:0-12163 GCA_038996855.1 Solanum aculeatissimum
TTAGTAATTTCAGAAAAAGTTGGTATATATTGAGATTATGCATGTAAAGTATGGGATTTCTATAATTTGCCCTTATTGGGGTAAATAACCTAAAATGACTATTCAATCTTTTTTTTCTTCAGAAAATGATTGCATTGCATCGTCGTATTCCTCTTTCTTCGCCGTCTTCTATTGTTGTTGCTTCCTCCTCTTCATCTTCTTCCTCCTCCGACCTCCTCCTCTTTCTCCTCCTTTCTTCTTCTATTGTTGTTGCTTTCATCCGTTTTCTTCATCTTCTCCTTCTCCTTTAAATTTGACTCATTACGAACGTGGATCATTTTGAGTAAATTATATATGAAAAGATTTTATATCTAAAATTTGAGACTGTTTAGAAGAGATTTTGAGTTGATCGAAATTGAATAGTATGTGTAGGGGTGTCAAACGGACGAGTTAGGTTGAAATTGAGAATGTTAAAATAGGTTGAAATAGAAATTGGGTTGGGTTATGACCCACCCAAATTTACTTTGGGCTCAAACGGGTTTGGCTCAAATGGGCTAAAATTTGGATTGGGTCATGACCCACCCAATTTGACCCGCTCAATCTCAATAATTCTAACATATTATTATTTAATTTTTATAACCACAATTTAAATTTCAACTCAAAAAATAAAAATAAAAAGTTACAAATTGATAGATAAATGATAGAAAATATAAAATAAATAGAAAACATACATTATATCAATGCAAGTGAAGAGCCTTAGAACGGGTTGAAATTGGAGATTAAATTTATTGAAGACTCTTTTGATACGAGTTAAGACTTGAACGGGTTGAGATTGAACTCAATCAAAATTATCTTGAGCCCAACCCATAAAAGTTTGGGCGGGTTGGACGGGTTATTTATATTTGGGCTCATTTTGACACCCTTAAGTATGTGTATACTTTATGGATATTCAATGTATACTTCATGTATAGTTAAATTATATTTAGTTTTTTAGTGTATCATAATATATAGTCACTGTATAATTTTTATGACTTTTGACTATTTTTTATAAAAATAAAACATAATTATATTTGCTATAAACTAATAATTACTTTATAGTATATATTTGAAAGTAATCCTTCCAAATATGATGCTAAATTTTCTTCCTTTTCCATTAAGTGAACTCAACAAGACTTTTATACAATAAACAAAAAGTAACAAATATTTGCCATCAGTTTCTATATTTTAATATCACCTATAAATTTCGGCGTGTAACCCAAATTGATTTAAAATAATTTCATATTTGCTGTAACAAAAATGTTTGATCTAAAATTGGTCAAATTTACTTCTAAGATGCTAATTTTATTTGTTTTTTTTCTCAAATTTATAAGCATCTACATTCTTTATACTTGTCCTTCCAAGAAAAAAAAAATCGAATGTTTTGTAATATTGAACTAAACTTAAGACTATACTTATATACTAGTGTGAATTGGCAGTATGTACGAAGTGCCATGTTTGAGTAGTCATATTTTGACCCAAAGAGAAAAGGCCATATTTGACCTATAGTTAGCTAAAATATTTCAAAATTGATTTGGACCAAATTATAAGAAATCTTGAGCAAATTTTGTCAATATAAAAGCCTAGAAATTAGTCTTCAATATGATAATTAATTAGGCATGAAAAGATAATCAAACTAAAAATAGATTGTCTATTTGCACAAGTTTGAATTGTCACAAGTGTTCCAGATGTTCATTTTATGTGCTGGTAATTTATACTTTACATGTTCCTCAAGTAACTTTTTATACAGGCAATACTTATTGTACGTTATCTTAATTAATTCATAAATAATGTCAAAATCCTACCTGCTCCAGCATTTCTGTTTATATATTGACATATTTATTTTCAAATATTTAATTTTGCTGTCATATCTCATAATACATCTCTAGCTCAATCTTGTTCTTACCCATGAATTTATATAATATTAGATGTGTCACACATCAAAATTGAGTATAAGTCAATCTAGATACCCCATATCGCCAAATGAAAAAAAAATGTAGTAACTTCTAGAGATAGTCCATCCATTCGATCACATCCACGCTTCTAAAAAAAATAATAAACGATATGAATATTTTATCATAATATTCATATAATTGATATTTTGCCTTACATTCGGAGAAATAATTTAAAGAATACATAATTAGTGCGGAGAATAAAATATGAAAATAATAATGAATGGAAGGAGTATTATTATTTTTATTTATTTACTAAAGGGATGTTGATCAGGTAAATGGTTAGACTAAGTTCTGTGATAAGTATGTGACGTAAGTCGTTATATGAAGTTCTCTAATAAATAAACAAAATATGTTACGTCCGTTACCTTAATTTATTTTTTTAATTAATGGGGTAAATATATTTATTATATAGTAATATGTTACGTTTATTAGGGTAGATATGTTTATTATATAGTAATATGTTGCGTTCATTACCTTAATTTATTTTTTTAATTAACGTGTTTATTATATAGTAAAAAGTTACGTCCATTACGTTAGCCAAAAATAGCAGCAAGCTTTAACGTTAAATCTCATGAATCTCTACTACTTTTCATTAGTGTTCCCAACAAGTGGATTTTGAGGGAAAAGCTCCCAATACTAAAAATACGTTGCAAATCGAATGTTAAAATTGACCAACGTCCATCAATTATGATGCAAATCGACTGATAGTCTCGATTAAAGTTGGGAGACATTCATTACATTAAAAATGATTTTAACGACAATTAATTAAAGGTAATAGTTTAATTGTCGTTAAATACATTTTTGTAGAAGTAATTACTAGTGACATTTACATTTTAGCTGACTCTTTGTAAATGTCAATAAAGCCTATAGCATGCATTGGATCCAATGACAATTGTATTGGAGAACCACTCTTGCTCTTTGATACATTGTTTTTATTTTTACTCTTCAACTTTAATTTTGTGCTTTAAAACTAATTGACATCCATTTGATTTTTGAAAATGATAGTTTAAAAAAAAAAAACAATCATAATTTTTACACATTTTTGGGCGTCTCTGTTCTTTTTTCTTTTAAGAAAAATTATGTTTTACAGTTTTTATACTTTTTGCATGAAAAATAATCGATGAAAGTATGTTAAATTTAAAAAAAAAACAACTAACTTCCATCAATTTTCTTTTTTTAAAAAAAAAAATCATCGACAAATCAATGGAGTCCCTTGATATTTTTCCCATAGATTTTTGGCATTATTCTCTTGATTTAGGATCATCGTGTATGAGTTAGGATGATATCATTAACACATTAAGCACAACTAATTAAATAATTGTTGGACAACGACAATCTATGAAAAGACATTGTTAGTTAAAATTGAAATTTTATGTGGAAATCCAAAATTTTGATAAAAGGGTTTGATTGATGAAATTGGTGAACCAATAGATTGACTTTGAGATATAGTTTGGTGATGATTTTCATTTACTCAATAATATTAGACAGGAATATTAATAGTCTGACTTCTTGTATAATGCATTACTTAACTACTTATATATGGGGGTGTGATTTCATCAGCTTCTGATCGTGCTCCTTGTTTAAGCAACTTTTGATTGTCGTGTACATTTTAACTGCTAGAAGTACGTAACTGGTCTTTGACGTGTCTATTTTTATTTATTCTTGTATTTTCTTCATTTTTTTTTGAGGAATATGTTATATATTAAGAAAATTATGTAAAAAGTATCATAAATCTCAATAGTTAAAAGTTTTATGTAAAAAATACTATAAATCACAATAATTAACAATTTAAATTGGGATGGAGGAAATAACATACATTATTTGAAATGATGTAAAAAGTCAATAAGTCACAATAATTATCAACTTAAATTTTTTTAAAGCATATAAGCAATTTAAATGAATATTGAAATTATATCAGTGTCGCATAAATTGAAATTTTAGAATTCATGTGTGAGATATTATGAGAATTGAATATTATTAAATATGGAAAGAAAAACTATATCAAATTATCCAAAATTAATACTGAAGATTGGTATGATTCCAATTACTTGTGAGATTTATACAACTCTTCCCTAATTAATAAAGTATTGTGGAAGACCAAAATTATAAATGATTTAGAAGTACAATAAATGGGTAGTGAATTCCCTTCGTCGCCCTATCATATCAACTATCATTACAAGTTATTTGTAATTATCATCGTTATCAATTATTATAATCAGTTGATTATTAGCCATCATTTACAATCATCACTATCAACCATCATTATCATCAATCACTACTGACAATCATCACAATATCATGATTATTATATATATCACGACTCACTATCAATATTAGATATCATTATCATCTACCACATCATTAACTACCACCATTAATCATTTTTGTCGGCCACCATCACTTGTAGCTACTTTTTGCAACAATATCACCATTAGTCAAAATCTCTCAAATTCACACCCACATCCATCGCTAGTCATTGCTATCACCGATCATCTTATAATTTCATTAAAAAAATTATTGATATAATATTAAATTAACTTATCATTAATTAGTTTTTTTAATAAAAATAAACTTTATATATTTAGATGTATAAAAAGAAAAACAATTATATCATTTAATATTCAACTCTTAATATGCATCTTAATATTCAAATATATATTTTTCCCTTCAGACATCTAATTGCCAATACACATCTTAAAATTTAATTATGTGCTTAAATTCAAACATCTTAATCATAATAATTAAAAAAAATAAAAGAGTTGATTGCGCATTAGCTTTTCTTGCATAATTTTGAAATATGAAATACCCAAATATAGAAGTTTGGTTGAAATGGGCTTAGGAAAGGCCCAGCCCTTCTTTTGTTAACAAATTAAAAGATTTAAAAACATATAAAAAAATTATATCATTATCACATACATCGAAACAAAAGAATAACATATATTGGACTCGTGCTAGCACGAGCTCTTGTAACTAGTTAACTCATAAGATCTTCACCACCTTTCATAAATAAATTGATCATTTTGAATTGCTTGTGGGAAATCATGATAACTTGTGAGTTGATATTGTATTTGATGTTTGGTAGGTTCATGAAAACTTAGTAAATTTACCTACTATGATATTATGTTAACTATTTGTATATTTTTTTAAAATTGACACGTTAATAAAAGAAATATTTTTTTAATTTATTTACGTTAGATTTGCGACGGTACCTTGTCAAGCTCAACCAAAGGGAAAAAGAATGGAAAGATTTCATAAAAATACAATTAATTATTGTAAAAATATAGCCAAGAACTTACATTACAAATTTTTGGTTCAAAACATAATAGTTCATTCTTGATAAGAAAATGTTTTTGTCGTGCAACCACAATTTGCTTACAGCAGAATTTCAAATTTTGGCATATGACAATAGACAAAAAAAAAATATAATTTTTGTAACAATGTTTCAACAAAAGAGTTGTATACAAAAAGAATAATTGTCCAACTTATAGGTGGTATTAAATGTATATTTTCATTTTGTTTAATGAATTAGGCAGTTAGCCATTAAGTCATATACTTCAAATACTTGGTTTCGTCTACATAATGTGCCCTTAAACGGCTTGGGGAAAAAAAATCCAATATCACCGTTGTTGACATCTATATACAACCTTGAATAATACTGGTAATTTTTTCATTTTTTTGTCAAGATTATTAGGTGGGCAGCCGATTTGATGCTCCCATGTAATGTGTATCCACTTTTTAAAATATTATTTGATTGATATCCAATATTAATTTCGGATAAAACTATCTTCTCCAGTCACTTCTTCTTTCTTCTCCTTCTCCTTCTTAGTTATTGTAGGATAAAAAAAATTAAATTTATAGCAATTGGAATATTAGGTTTTGAAGAAGTGTTGAATTATAATAATGTATTAAAAATATGAACATGGCAAACTAAACAAAATCTCTCCTCTCTCGTAAAAATCTAGATCGACGTTGTTGTGCATGACGGCGGCAGTCACTGCCCGACCTCCCATGGGGGTTGGTCAACATTTCACTTATGATCCGGATCAGTTCCCTGCCTTGCGTAATGAAGATGTATCACAAGTACATAATTTGTCTAAAGATGATTAGAAAGGTAGAAACAAATCATATGCGGATTCTTTACGAACTAGTATTGATGGACTGAGGATGAGATTCGGAGCATGAATATTGCAGAGAACCTTCAACATGCGGTGACTGACAAATTTTCATATGCTTGGCCAGATTTAGTAGAACTGAGAAAAATAATACCTGCTTAATGTAACATAAAAGGTGAATGTCAAATTGGACTATTGAGGCATAGGCACATACCGATAACGTTTGACCTATTTGAAGATTTTGTTACATGATGTCAAGACCTTCCTATCAAATCGTTGATAAAAATGACATTATCCAATGAGGACATTAATATATGATGAAAAAATTTTAGCTGAAGCAAAAACATCTCAATATGGCTTGGATTTCTTTCCCTGATCTTCTTCCTACATTTTTTAGGAAAGAAGCTATCTTCTCTCTAGCGGAATGTATTGGCAAGCCTATTCATTTGGGTGCTGCAAAAATAAACAAGACAAGACGTAGCTGTGCTAGGGTTAAAGTCCAGGTGGATCTATTGGGGGAGTTACAAGAATTTGTAGAAATTGAAATCAAAGGCAAAGGGAAAAATTCTTCAAGAGTGTTAAATATTAGAGTGGATTATGACATTCTTCCCAGACATTGCAAGAGATATAAAATGCAAGGACATAATGAAGATGATTGTAGAATAATTCATCCAGAATTGAAGAGGCAGACAAATAAAGGAGAGGAAAGAGCTTTTGGTGGAGAGGCAAATAATATGCCAAGAAATAAAGTTACTAAATGGCATCCTACAAATAGAAGGTTCACAAGAGTTGCTAATGAAGAAGCTCCCACAGAGGCAATGAGGGCGGCAGGAGATTCGGTTCGAGTTGAAAATTCTTTCAGTGTAAGTGAAAGTGTTGAAACTAACAATTTTGAAGGGGTAGGAGGAAAGATATCAACTAAACAGTGGATTACAAGTCAATTTTACAATGCATGCACAAATAAGTAAACAAGGCGATCAGACAATTATAAATGACAAAACAAAGGATAGTGAGGTGCAAAAGAATGCAAAGTCCTGACATGGTTGCTGGGGTGTCAGCAGCCTTGGTTATTCATCAAAGCCTGCAAAAACATAAAGAATCAAGTGTTACTGAAATGCAGCAAGTAGTAACTGAAGATAGAGAGGAGGAAGAAAGAGCAAAAAATTGGAATAAAGCAATTGTGGTGTATAAAGGTCGAAAGGAATCTGATCTAGTAATAGTGCCAGAACCAGAGGTTTTAATTGTCAAGGGGAGTGAGATGCACCAACAGGAAAACAATGGAGGAGTACAAATATCAGATAATTCACTCAAGAGGGGCAATATGGTAACGAATTTCATTGTGGATGAAAGAAAACAGAAAGCAGTAGTGATATTTGAAGGTCCTATCAAGCAAAGTAATTCAATTAGAGATTTGGATAGTTTGGTATCATATCAGATTGAGTACCCAGCTGAATGTAGTGATACTAAATTAAAACAACAACAAATTGTTCTATATGAAAACATGGAGGAGATAGATAATGAGATCAACATGGAACAAGCATTACAGGAAGCAAGAGATTTCACATATGTTAAATAAAAGAAGAAGAAATCAAAAGATACTAGAGAGAAGCCAATAAGGGTTAATCCAGTAAGGGCCACTAGACAATTATTGAAATGACATTTAAATCTCTAATTTTGAACATAAGGTCTGTAAGGACAAATTATTCTTTACATAGAGTCCATATGTTACACAAACATCAACATTTTGATCTAATTGCTTCGATGGAGCCTTTCCAAGGGGTTAGACATATTCAACAATACAAAAGAAGACTAGGTATGAATTATGCCAATAAGTCTCAGCAACTTTATTAATAAGGTGATATCTAGAGTTGTACATGACAGACTAGAAAGATACTTGTCTAAGCTTATTTCAGTAAATCAATTTGAATTTATTAAAGGGAGAAGAATTGCTGAAAATGTCCTCCTTGCTCAGGAGATTATTGTAGATATAAGGAAGAGAAGCAAGGTTGCTAATGTGGTTATAAAGCTGGATATGACAAAGGCTTATGATAGGGTTGAATGAGACTTTTTGATAGCTGTTTTGAGAAAAATGGGTTTTGATAACAGTTTCACTGACAAAATATGGAGGTTGGTTACTAATAATTAGTATTCCATCTTGATAAATGGGCAGTCTTGTGATTTCTTTCATTCTACGAGGGGTGTTAAGCAGGGAGATCCTCTATCTCCCTCTTTATTTATTTTAATGGTTGAGGTCATTTCTAGGACCTTAAATAACCTATTTACTTATGCAGATTTTCAGGGATATGTTTTGCCAAAGTGTAGTGAACAAATTAATCACCTATCATATGTTGATGATACAATTAAATTTGTTAAAGCTGATAGTACTACCCTGGAATTATTGATGAAGACGCTGACGGAATATGAAGCACAATCAGGTCAGAAAATCAATAAGAAAGAAGTGTATTTTATTTCTTTCATAAGGCTACACATGCTGATATTAGGAGGATAGAGGAGATTACTTTCTTTCACAGAAGTAACTTCCCTTTGACTTATTTAGGATGTCCGATGGGATATGAAAAAAAAGAGTCACATTTTACCAATTTAATCAAGAAGGTTCAATCTAAGCTACAGGCTTGGAAGGGCAAATTGCTTTCCTTTGGGGGTAAGTCTGTTCTGATTAACAGTGTCCTATAAAGTATTCCTATATATAAGTTATTTGTGATCATTCCTTTAAAATGTGTTCTGTATGATTTACAAAGAGTCTTTGCCAGATTCTTATGAAATTTTAAGGAGGAAGGAGTAAATACCAAGTGGCTTGGGATGATGTATATTTGCCTAAAAATGAGGGTGGTCTAGGCTTTAGATCTCTTTTTGAGATTTTCAGGACTTTATTTGCTAAATTATGATGGTGCTTTAGAACAAAGAAGACAATGTGCTCTAATTTTATGTGGAATAAATATTGTAAGAGGAACATACCACAAGTAGTTGAATGGAATGGGGGCTCTCAAACTTGGAAGCATATGCTGAAGGCAAGAGATTTTTTTGACCAAGACATTTGGTGGCAGACTAATTGTGGATATAACAGTATAATGTATGATAACTGGACTCAACTTGGGGCCTTATATTTTCATCTACCTATCACATATTCCTCTGATTTGATGAAAAAGGATGTTGAGGAATTAATTTCAGATGGCAGATGGGATGAGGGTAGGTTGAGAGATGCATTTCCTGATAATGTTGTAGAACATGTTATGAATACGATTGAACTAAGATCAACAGATGGGAAGGTGGATACTTCTCACTGGATGCTTACAAACTCTGGTAAATTCACTGTTAGATCAGCTTGGGAAGCTTTAAGGCTCCCAAGTTCTTCAAAGGAGTACTATGAGAGGGTATGGAGTATAGGAATTCCTTTTAAAGTCTCCTTCTTTGTGTGGAGAATGTTTAAAAAGAGAATTCCTATTGGGGAATTTTGGATCAAAATTGAAGTGGTAGAGAAAGTTGTGTATTGTTGTTGTGATCAATTGGTAGAAGAAACTTTTCATCATCTTTTTATAAAATGTCCTGCAACTAATTTACTATGGTCTATTTTTGCTGGAGAGGCAAGAATTCAGGGTCCTTTTATGTCTTTAAAGGAGACAATTTTTAATGGTGGTATACTCATTGTTCTAACAAACTTAAACCTCTCTTTAATGTTGTCCCATGTTTCATTTTGTGGATTATATGAAAAAGGAGAAATAAAATTAAACATGGGGACAAATTGAGTACTCAAGGAATGGTAATAGAGGTTAGCAGGTCGCTATACAGATTGGAAAGATTCTTATATCCTTGGCTCAAGAATATTCTGGAGGATTGGTATGATTTAGTACAGTTCTTGGAAGGGTATAAACCTATCATTGTTCCAAAAATAGTGTATTGAAGATTACCTGGAGAAGGTTTGTTTAAGTGCAACATTTATGGTGCTTCTAAGGGTAATCCTAGACCTAGTGCTGCAGGTTTTTGTATAAGGAACTGGAAAGCAGAGTTTGTATATGCAACTTCATATGACCTAAGTATTTCATCAAGTATAGAAGCTGAAATTTGGACTATTCAGGAAGGTTTAAAGTGTTGTATTGATCATTGTTGGTTGTCTGCAATAGTGGAAACAGATTCCTTAATGGTTTATAATGTTGTGACTGGGAATTGGGAAGTTCCATGGAGCATTAATTCGAAAGTTAATACCATTAAGGAGTTGTGTAAGGATAGAGATGTGGAATTTCAACATATATATAGGGAAGAAAATAAGGTGGCGAATTATTTTGCGAACGTAGTTTTCGTTTTTACAGGGAAAAAAAGCATAATTTTTCAATCTACACAGCAGATTCCATCACAAGAAAGAGAATTGTTGCGACTGGATGCACAACAAGTTCTCAATATACGAGTAATTAAAGCACAAAAGAACAATTACGCAAGGCATTCATAAGAAAATGAGGCATTCATGAGAAAAGGAAAGCAAAATCTTTTTCAAGGATCAAGCAAAAATCTGATAGTCATGAGTGAATCCAAACTCAATGGTTGAACAGTGGTATCAGCTCCTCTGGGGCTCAACCTGTTGACCAAATAGGACAAATTCATGGTTGTTAAGGGATAAAATATTCACAGAATAATGAGGAAATGTATCTGTGGAGCGGATTTACATCAAGGGTATGCATGAACATCAGAATTGTCACGATGCAAAGTAGAACTCCATAGTTCAATTTCGCACCAATTGGAGAGGTCACTGGACACTCAAGGCTATTGAGTTGAAGAAGTCTTCAGAGGACAAGATTTCATGGCGTCAGTGAGATGTTTTGACGCAAAAATGAATCTATCCAAGTTCAATAGCCGGTCGGGGTCATCAGTGACTCTCAAAATTCATCATCGGAACATACACTAAAGAGGTAGTGAATAGCATAAGGGATGACTTTCCCTTTCCTGACTTTAGATCTTTCTAGATTGCTTCTATTTGGACTTTTTCCATTAGCTTTGTAGTCCATTTTTAGGACAAGCTTTGTATACCGGTTGGGCCCATTTTGGGCCACTAGACTTTGATTTTTTTTTTAAGAAACTTACATAAATATACCAGATTAAGAAAATATTTATCATTTATATCAATAATAATTTATTTTCATTGAACATTTTTAATATATTTATAATACAGATTTAATTCATATTACAGAGAACTATTTATTTTCACTGAACACTTCTAATATATTTATAATACAGATTTAATTCATATTACAGAGAACTATTTATTTTTACTGAACACTTCTAAAACATTTATAATACAAACTTAATTCATATTACCGAAAATTATTTATAAAACATATTTAATATAAATTATTGAATGCATAATTCACTTTTAATACATTTATATTGAATGCATTATTCACTTTTAATACAAGTGCAGATTTATATTGAATCCGTAATTCACTTTTAATACAAAGTGCAGATTTATCATAATATTGTTATATATTACTATAAATGGTAATAAATAAAAAGTATCGCTAAAATCAGTAATTATTTATTAAAAAGGATCCGCTTAAATAATTTTTTCATATTTTAATACATGAGGCTTTGCCTTTTTTATTTTAAAAAAAACATGTATGACTGAAGTTTTATCCAATTTTAAAGTACTTTAGTCATATATGCCTTAAATGCAGGCAAACATGGAAAAAGTTTAGAGTATTATGAGTTTGTTAGATTTGTAATTGTGTTAACAAATCAATGATCGACACTTGTTTTTTATGATATATGAACCTTATATTTCAAATTGGAGCTTGATTAGAATTTATTTTAGAGTTAAAACATGTGTTGGGTTGTTGAAATTCAAAGAATTAATTTTTTACATCTCTATTTTTTTTCACGTGGATTTTGAAAAATAGAGTTTTTCCAATTAAAGTGATGTTTTAAGAAGGGATTACTTTATTTATTTATTATTTAGAGTCGTCACTTGACATTGAGTTATGGTGTGTCAAGTTACCTCTTTTTTTATATCCCTAATCAAAAGGAAGTTGACTCTTTATTTTATATTGGTCTGCGAACTAGAAATTCAGGTAAGGA
>JBCEWC010018053.1:0-12163 GCA_038996855.1 Solanum aculeatissimum
TGTTGATATGTGGCTATGTATCATGACACTATGTTCCACTTGATCTATGGTTATGCTTCTCATGTTATGGAAATGTCTTATGTTTTCATGTTAAGATTTAGGCTTGAGTGTTGAGTATGATGTATGACTATGTGCTATGTGCAAGCATGTTCCTCCCATTCCGGAATTGTCCCCATAGCTTGAGTCACAAGCCCCTAAACCCCTAGAGATTATGTGCTACATGTTTAGCTTCTGCGTTTCCGAATCGATGATGAGTGAAATGATGTTATGATGGCTTGATCGAGGGTCTTCGGGTCCTCTTTCTCCATGTCACATCTAGGCCCCCTATTCAGGTTGTGACATGAGATCAAGAGGAGATAAATGAAATATGTTTAAGAAGGACCAGGAGGTGAACTAGTTGTTACCTGACTCGTTAGGCTTTTCATGCAAAACAATGAACGGTATTACTAATGTTAAACGTTTACTGAGTTATATGTCATGGGGATTGCAACCCTAGTATCTTTTTATTTTTTCTAAAACCCTAGCTTGTTAGATTTGATGTCTTAATCATAGTTAACTATTATAGTTAGTATTAAAACCCCCCACTTTAACCTTTTGCATTATTTGTCTTCTGGAAATAGAACCAACGACTGTGATAGGATAGCTAGTAGAATTTTTCAACCTATTCCTTGAGGGATCAAACTCGACTCTTAGTTGGGTAAATATATTGCTAATGATTGTTCATATTCTTTGAAAGGAGTATATTTGAACGTTATCAAAAATGGTCATACTGATTGCTTGAAGTTTTTGTTGTAATGGTTCTTTTCTCTCAAGTGTATTATCTAGTAAAACTTAAATGTTTAGGTCATTTGTGTAAATACAAGTTTCTATAGGAGCTTGTAGTAGCCATGATACTGTAAAAATGCCTCCCGTTTAAAATTTTCAAAAAAATTATGCATGATTACATCTAAATTGACTGACTTTCTAGGATCCTTATAGCACATTGTACATATTGATATGTTGACCAAATGTTGACTATAACTTTATGATTGGTATCGAATATCATGTAAGCGGTGTTGTGTGTGTGAGCTAAAAATTGTATAGTTGGACTAATGCATCCATAAGTTAAAACTTGCCCGATTTGTTGCACTAAAGTAATTGAATAACTTGTTTAGGACGGGATAATAGTCCATTTTCATGAGTCACTTAGCCCAAATTAGACCAACCCAATGAATTTTCACCCACTTTGAACCAAAAGTTTGCGCATAAATAAATCTTTTCTTTGAAATCACCAAATTCACCTTCTTTATCTATTTACAGATCTTTTCTTTTGCTCTAGTCTCTCCAAGTAAATTATGTACCTCAACTCAGGACAAAATCTTAAGTTGAGGGTGGCTTATGCTGACCCTAGTCCTTTCAAAGACAATGTTCACCTCAACTCAGGCAAAAATCTTAAGTTGAGGATGACTACTGTAGGGAAAGAAAGAAAAGATTAGGTATGAAAAGAGTTGAGTGGTGGGAGGAAAAGAAAAGTTTGTCGTATGACTATGAATAAAACAAAATAGCGAAAAAGGAAAAGAAGAAGAGAATGAAAGAAATAACTACCCTAGTGAACAAAGAAAATGACAAAATGGGAATAACAACGAAAAATAAATAGCTAAGTAAAAGTAGCATCTTGGAGGGGGGAAATAGTAACTTGAAACCTAAATATGTCTTATTTGATTCCGAGTCTACGTTACAAGCCAAGAAAGTTCTAAAATGATCCTACAAATGTTGTTAAAGAGTTGAGGTGGTAAAAATAAGGGAAAGCTTATGGTTCATACTTGTGCATTGATTGAATGTCATTTGAGAGTGTGAGTAATTTTATTTTATTCTCTGTTTTACTTACACATCCTATGAGAGAAACGTTTTTCAGTGGGGGCACTATTTCTATATGGTTTAGTTGCTAACCTAACTAGTTCATCATTGTTATTAATTGGTTTGGTCGACTGTGAATAGCACAATGGTAAAACCTTGAACCTTATGAGTTGGTTGTGGTGTGAGTACATTGCATATCAACCTTTGTTCATGTGTTTTATCACGTGGGGCTGCTATATATTCTCTACTAGATGTTTGTGTTTGCGTATCTTTGGTTTTGCTTGGTGTTATTCCTTGAGGATAAATAATGATTCTATGTTGAGGGTGATGATGTGTTGCGAAAATGCGTCATTTATGATGCTCAAAACATAGATTGTTGTGAGTTATTAAGCATGTCTTTTTGGTTTGATGCGTGTTTTGTATTGATTTTCAAGAAAAAGAGGTAATGCATAAGTTGACGGATGACGAATGGATTTTCGTAGGGGTTTTAAGGAACTCAGAAGGAGGAATGCAAGAATAAATTGTCACTAGCTTAAAGGGTTGTGTACGCACGTTGGAGGTTAGACAAGGAGTGTTTGGACTAAGGAATCAAACCACAAGCCTCATCAAGACTCATGGTGGATTAGATGGTTTGTGAATGCACATGTCCAAGAACATCATACCACAAATGTTGAAGGCAGCACTTCACGAGATGCATCATGATACGTGGTGCACTAAACGAGTGTTTTCCTGTAGTAAAACTGCTCGTGAAAGGCAAAACGAATAAGGCAGGCTTCCAAATGTTTAAGGTAGCATACCACAACACGTTACATCAGTCGTGTTGCACTCCACAACTTGTGAAGGTGGTCATCCAAAGAAAGCAGTCCACAAGGCAACAAGGCAAGGCTCCACAAGCCCCACCACATGTCGTGGTGCACACCACTGGCTGCGGTGGGTGTTGTGGTGGTACCACACGACCCAAAGCTGCAAGTTTTCCTAACTAGTTTAGGACTTGGTTTTGATGTCTTTAAATAGCACACTTCATTTTATTTTTAGGGCACACTTTCCTGGTTATAACACATGCCTCTTTTTAGATTATTATAGATGTTTTTCACGTTATTTATCATTAAAAGAAAGGGTCGTGGGGCATAATTGCAGAGAATACACAACTAGGTTGTGGTTTTAACTATCATTTCGAGGATTAATCTGCCTTTCCTCGTTGTTTGTTCGTGTGACTCAAGTTTTTTTTATTTCTTCCTTGTAAGTATACAAACATGAATTATTTATTGATTCTTGTTATGATTCTTGCAAATACGCATAGTTAAACCCATAACTAGGGTTGTGGGAACCATCATACTATAACAAATTAGGCAAATGTTAGTGTTTATTGGGATTCGCCTTGCATGTATGTTATGATTATCTTCATCTAAAAGTCTTTCTTGATGAGTGCATGAATTAAGAACCAATGACTAACATAGGATAGCTAGTCAAATTATTTTAATCTATTCCCTGTGGGATCAACCCAAATTCTTATTTAGATAAATATATTGCTAATAATCATCCATATTTTATTAATGGATGATGTTTGAACGTTATCATTACGTAAGATGTGGTTAAGTATGTTGTGAATTGGAAAATAAAAGAATTGGAAAACATGAGAGGACCAATTGAAGGAAAAATGAAGAGTCAATTCTCCCTTATTTGTAAAATAGAGGAAAAATTTTATCCTTATATTAGGAAAACTTTCTTTAGATCTTAAAAGGTCAAGTAGAGGGTACCCTTTTGCACCATTATTGTTGCTCGCTCGGTTCAGCTTTGGCTTTGGCAAATGATTGATTGATAATTTTTCAGACAAAATTTGTTTAATCAATCTCATTAGATTTTTTTAATATTGATGATTAATTTATTCATTGAATTATTGATAAATTAATTCGAAGATTATTTATTAATTAAATTAATCATGGATTATTAGTTAATTTAATTCACAGAATTAATTTAACCTAAATTTAAATTTCGTATGAAACTATTTAGAAAGGACCTGTTTCTTTCGAATGGACATTCCTTTTCGTAAACGATACCATGACTGTTTTGAACAGATATGGTCATATCTTTTCATCCCATTTCATTGGCTATAAATCTAGAGGATTTCTATTTTTTAGAAATCAACTACCTTCCTTTTTCTGCATATATTTTCTTAAAAACAAAGTAAAGTCTTTATATGATTTCGTTGCAGTTCTTTTAGTTTGTCGAAGTTATAGAAGTTAGAGATACCACTACTTCTTTAATGTATATCCATTTAATTATGAGAGAAAATAATTCATAACTTTAGGTACAATGAGGGAATTAAATTTCTTAAGGACATATAGTGAATTTTGTGGACTCAAATATATTTGTCTTTTTCATAATTTACTATTTCTACATTGCTTGCTTATATACAGGAGATAACAATGTGAAATCTAGGGGTTGTGGAATTTTATTTTTGATGATTGACTTGTGAATCAAGCTGACTTATTTATGAACTAGGTACTCGCTGTAGTGAATCAGGTTTAGAACCTTGATATTATTGTGGATTGATAAGTTTACTATGCCTTTATGGCATATAGGAATACATAGTAAATCATTGGAAAGAAGTTAAATGGAAGAGGAGTTCTAGTTCAGAAAGACTTTTGCTAATTATGGGAAGAAAGTCTATTTTGATAAGATTTCCTAAAAAGAGTTTGTTTCATATAAGAAAAAGGAGGTTGGAAATCAGGGTACCCTTTGATCGCTACAAGTATGTAGCCACGTAACCGAAAAGAAGGCAACCTATTTAATGAATTTTCTCAAAAGTTGTATTATATATGTTGAAGAAGTACGTTTTAGTGGTACTTTTTGCAAACACAGAACTGAGAAATCACAAAGCCAAGAAGGAGAAAGAATGTGAAAATTGAAAATCACAACTCAAGCTATTACGTGGTGATAGTTTAATGTCAAAGTTAGTTCTTGTAATAGGAGTATTTATTGAGTTGTAATAACTTCTATTTATTATTGAGATTATAGATGATGTTATTCTAGGGTTTGTAATCATTTAAAATTTATTAAATATAAATTTTAAAATAATTCAAATTATATTAAATGCATGAATATATTAGTCCAAATAAATATTATGGATTAATATTATTGGATTAATCATTTAAGTCCAATAGGTATGAATTTAATTAAAACTCATGTTAATTGATTTGGGCTACAATAAAAGAGTCCAAATTAATAAGCCCAATATAATTTCATCCAAGAGGCCCATCATGGTGCCACATGTCAAATGATGTGGCACGCCAAGTCAAACAAAGAAGTGCCCATCTTGGCGCCACATGTCAAATGATGCGGCACACCAAGTCAAACAAAGAAGTCAATAAGATCATGTCATGTGTCAAAATGACAAGCCCATTTCATTAAAGCCCAATATGCCATGTCACTTAAATCTGATTGGCTGAAGGGAAGTCTTTCCTATTATAATTCCTCTATTCTACAACTATAAATAGGGGTCTTCATAATTAACAGAAAAAAGAGAGAATTCTAACAAGAAGTTAGAGAGAGCTCGTGGATCAAACGCCACAAATTTCTCTACAATTTAAAGAATTCAACCATTCAAGTTCAAGAACAAGCTTAAAAGCTCTTGAACTCAAGATCAAACTCAAGAGCAAATTCAAGTTTCAAGTACAAGATCAAGAACAAATTTAAATTTCAAGATCGGGTTCAAGAACAAATTTCATATTCAAGATCAAGCTCAAGAGCACTTGAATTTACACTTGAAAAGGCAAATCAAAAGATTTATAGAGATTGTAACACTCACATATTGAAATCAAATACTATAAATTATTTGTGATATTTTCGTTCTTGATTATTATTTTATTGACATGAATTTTATCGTCTACAAACTGGCACGCCCAGTGGGACAATCTCTACCTCTCATCTCAACTTTTCAAGTTTCAAAGAACATTTGAATGGATTACAAGAAGATCAACTTCCAATCGACTTTCTCCAAGGTTGTTGACTCCAAGTTCTCTGCTGAAGTGGAGGGAATTCTTGGTGTTACCTTTTGGAGTTTTGAAGTTGTTATGAGGAGCAAGGATACCATTCTAGGATAACAAACAATTCATATGTCATCCATATCAATTCTTGGTTTTGGGTATTCAACTTCGAAAGGAGTATGTTCATCCACAAATGTTGTGAATGAAGGAAGCAATATTACTGAAAAGATTGAAGTGACTTTAGCTTCACTTGAGCTTCCTGGCTCTAAGAACTCCATCTCAAAGAAAAGCTCGTGTGATGTGAGCCCTTTGAAGATTGACTTGTACAAAAGTCCATGTTACTCCACGACATCATCAATGGTCATGTAAGCAATGGTAACTGATGCTTCGTCTATGGAGGAGCAACTTATGAATTTGGCAAAGATGATTGAAGGATTGACCAAGTATGTGCAAAGTAAAGAATCTCGCATCGATAAGTTGATGGATAGGGTGGATGTCTTACTAGATGGATTATCCAGCCATGCACTTGGAAAGGGAATTGAAATTCAAGAGCCCAAAAATCCTGCGAAGTAAGCATCACCTATCAAAGAGATGTCAGTCTCCTCTGACGAGATGATCCCACTTGATCGATTGAAAGAGTTCAATAAAGGGACTATCAAGTATAAGTATGAGGTCTCCACCAAGTCTTCACACATGTATGCCAAGCCTTACACTGCAAGGATTGATAACCTTAAAATGTTTGCCGGTTATCAACCTCTGAAGTTCCAACAGTTTGAGGGAAAAGAAAATCCAAAGCAATATGTTACGTACTTTGTAGAGACATGTAACAATTCTGGAACCTATGGAGACTATCTTGTCAAGAAATTTGTCCACTCCTTAAAAGGAAAGCATTTGACTGGTACACTGATCTTGAGCCTACTTCTATTGATAGTTGGGAGAAACTAGAACATTAGTTTCTTAATCGCTTCTACAACACAAGACGCACTGTGAGCATGGTAAAGCTCCCGAATACTGCCTAGAGAAAGTATGAACCATCCATTAATTTCATAAATCGATGGAGAAACACGAGTTTAAATTCAAAGATAGGCTTAGTGAAGCTTCTGCTATAGAAATATGTATCCAAGGGATGCACTGGGGGTTTCTCTATATCTTACAAGGAATCAAGCCTAAGTATTTTGAAGATCTAGCTACGCGTGCCCATGACATGGAGTTAAGCATATCTTCTGCCGGAAAGAATGGGATACCTGTTCATGACCCTCGCAAAGGGAAGGATAAATAAGAACCCAAGAAATGGAGAAAATTTGTGTCCAGGAATGACAACAATGAATCCATGAATCTCAATGTGGTGCCTGTGAAGTTTACTATGAAAGAAAGTAATAAGCAGAGTGTAAAAACAACTTTTCAAGAGCGTCCAAGTCGAAAGTTAACCTTAAGGGAGATGCAAGAAAAGGAATACCCTTTTTCGGATTCTAATGTTCCTAAAAAAATTTATGAATTGGTTGAGTTATTGTGTTTCCAGAGATGAAACGGCTTGATGAAGCTGGGGAGACTGATGAACCAAATTATTGCAAGTATCATAGATGTGTAAGTCACCCTCTTGAAAAGTGTAATGTCTTCAAGGATAAAGTTATGCAATTGGCTAATGAAAAGAATATTGTCCTTGATGATGAAAAAGAGAGCTCTAATCAAATTTCTATCATATTCGGCTTTCTTGACCTAATCCAAATATGTGCATTTGAAGAAGAAGAGCCATTAGAGCGAGAAAAGCCCAAAATTGATACATATAAGATGAAGGTTGGATTCTCGTGACTTGGCATAGATGCAATAAGACTAGTCCACGGAAAGAATCGCCATTAGAACGAGAAAAGCCCAAAATTGATACATATAAGATGAAGGTTGGATTCTCGTGACTTGGCATAGATGCAATAAGACTAGTCCACGGAAAGAATCATGTGAGAAACTGATCAGACAAATGATAATAAGGAGATCAAAGAAGTAAAAGTCAGTCGAACGTCCAAAGAAGTCAAAGGTAGAAACACATCACTACCAGAAACTGTGGCATCCAATGAATTTTGGGAATTCTTGCCAAGTTGGTTCTGCATGGAGGGTCAAGAAATGTTGAGGCATCATGTTACAGTGTTGGCAAGGGAGAAGCAATGAATGAGACTTCATCAAAGGTGTCTCTTGCTAACAAAGAAAAAATAACAAGTGAAATCTCACCAAAGATGTCTCCTATTGACAAGGAAGGGCCATGGGTAAAATCCCATCGAAAGCATCCCCCTCATCTTCTGAAAATTCTATGGAACCCCTTATTCAAGAAGTACATGCATGTGATACAAAGATTACATTTACAGACGATGATCTTTTATTTGGTGAAACTCTATACAATCATCCTTTGAATATGGTGGGTCATGTGCTATAGAAGAAGATAAATAGAATCTTGATAGATGAAGGGTTTGGGGTCAACATTCTGCCCATCCGTACATTGAAAGAGCTTGGCATCACAACTAAAGAACATAGCGAAAGTCATTTGTTGATACAAGGATTCAATCAAGGGGCAGAGGTCTATAGGCTCTATTAAGATGGAAATTCATATGGATGATTTGCGATTAAGTGCATGGATACATGTGATTGATGCAAAGACTTCGTATAATATATTTCTTGGAAGGCCTTGGGTACACGAGAACAAAATTGTCTCTTCTTCTTATTACCAATGTTTGAAATACCTCAAAGATGGAATTCAAAAGAAAATTGTTGTTGATAATAACCCTTTCACTGAAGTTGAGTCACATTTTAATGATACAAAGTTCTATTTAAAGAGTTATGTTATAAAAGAGACAAAGCTTGAGGGCGTCAAACCAACCAAACCTGATAAGCTTAAAGGTGAGACAACTGATGTGGCTGCTTAAAGGGCCAGAGTCAATATCGAGAAGCATAGTTCTTGTCCAAATAAAGGGGAGACTATGCATTTGAAAAGAAATCCAGCCTCTATACTCCATTATATCCCGAAGCCTAATAAAGAGGAGGTCCAATTATCCGGTATACAAGGGAATGTATTAGGAGGGTTGACTCTTCCTATCAAATGGATTGATGCAATAAACTTGTCTTCAAAATTGTTAGGAAGTTTTGTGGCTCAAGCTCTGTCATAAGATATGCTACTCCCTATAAAATGTACGAAAGGCTTTGATCCTAATGCTTACAAGTTATTTACAAAGGCTAGGTACAACCCTTATGAGCCATCTAGGCTAGGGAAACTCTCATCAGAAGGCGAAACCAAGCAAGCACGAGAAGGCTTAGGCTATAGCAAACCACCAATGGTTCACTTCTCCATAAAAAGGGCAAGTAATAACTACATCACAATAGAGGATGAGTGTGTGTCTTCTAATAAAAGGCCTTTTGTCTTTCATCGACTTAGACAGCCTGTTGGGAGAACTTCTGTGTTCAAGAGGTTGGGTCCATTAAAGAAGAAGAATAACGAGCATCGGAGAAGATACCTAAGAGTAATAAACTTGCTTCACCTATGATTCGAAAGGATTTCAAAAGTGTAATTCCTTCTAGGATGAAGCAACGGATGGAACTCATAGTTTCATGTAAATAGGTGCTAAAGGCAAAGACTTACACTGTGGTTTACACTAAAGAGTGTGAGGAAGATGAAGAAAGCATAGGCTCCTCATGTCATGGTACAACTCAGATTGATAATGATGCCTCATATCAACTAAAAATTGATGAAAAGTTGGGAGGTATCGCTTAGTGTTATCATATATCTATCAATAACAATGATCCACAAGAAGAGGAGGACGCTGGAGAGGCCCCACTGGAATTTGAAGAAGGAGTAGAGACTACAAAAGATCCCTTAAAAGAAGTTAACCTTGGCACTGATGAAGACCCAAGGCCAACTTCTTGAGTGCTTTTTTAGAAGTTGATGAAGAAATGGATTATATGAATATACTCAAAGAATAAAGTGATGTCTTCACTTGGAGCTATAAATAAATACCTGGCTTAAACCCCAAAATAGTGGTACATCGATTGGCAGTCAAGCACCGCACTCATCCTGTCAAGCAGGCTCAAAGACGTTTCAAGACAGACTTGGTTCCATTGATTGAGAAAGCAGTTAACAAACTAATCGAGGCATATTTCATTCGTGAAGTTAAATACCCTACATAGATTTCAAGTATTGTTCCCGTGAGGAAGAAGAATGGCCAAATTCGAGTTTGTGTTGACTTTAGAGACCTCAATAATGTATGCCCTAAAGATGAGTTCTCGCTGCTCATTCGATAGCTAATGCTTGATTCTATGACTAGATGTGACGCAATGTCATTCATGAATGGTTCTTCTGGCTATAACCAAATTCGAATGTCACCAAAGGATGAAGAACTCACAGTATTTCACACACCTAAAGGTATTCATTGCTACAAGGTAATGCCTTTTGGTTTAAAGAATGTTGGTGCCACATATCAAAGGGTTATGAAAAATATATTTGACGACTTACTCCACAAAAATGTCGAGTGTTATGTTGATGACTTGGTAGTGAAGTCTGTCACGACCCGGAAGTGGGGCTTAGATGTGACATGGCAAAGGAGAACTCGAAGGTCCTCGATCAAGCCATCATAACATCATCACACACATCATCGGTTCGGAAGCGCGGAAAATAAACACATAACACATAATTCTAGGGGAAACGGGGCTTTGGACTCAAACTATGGGGATATTGCCGGGAATGGGATAAGAATGAATCACATAGCACATACCAAGTATTTCCAAGGGGCGGGTAAGTAGGACTCAAGCATGGGGGCATTCCGGGTTAGAGGACTTTCCACATAAGCACATTCTCTACATTCACGATCCCATCACATGGTCATAAGCATAATCAAAATATCATTTTCATAACATAATCCCAATAGTCATAACATCCCAAGATAAGCATAATACAACGTGCAAGAGTCTAACATATCCAACATAGCCTCTACATAAGATAGAGCGGGGCCATGACACAATCTGGGCTAACCCTCAAGTCATAAAGGAAGGAAATAAAAATGATACAAGGAAGAGGAAAGTAGATATTGCCCTTGGAAAAAGGCCTCACCACAAGCAAAAGCTCCAATAGATCACTCATCGTGTAATGGTAGATAGAGGTCGTCGTCGGTCCCTACATGGTTAGAACATGTAGACACGAGTATGGGTTAGCATAATAAAGCACTAAGTATGCGGGCATGCAATGTGTGCACATGAACCTATAACAACCAATATATCAAGGGCACATACATAGAAGAGAATATAAGAAAGACCAATATATCAATATGACATGATGATCATGATGCATGAAATGCCATAATACTTATAATATAGAGGGGATGGAACCATAACCGACATCCAAACTCATGTGAGCTACAACATGAACTTGCCCAATGAAGCCTCCCATTGGATTAGAGAAGATTACTTGCGAAAGGTAATATACACCATACTTTACGGGCCTCTCATTTTTTTGTGATGGCCAGCTTCCTTATGGGTCTCCCATTTTAGAAGGATTTACATAACATAGCATGTAATATCAAAGCATACCTTATGGGTCTCCCATTTCGGTAGCAACCTATGGTGGCACATAGTTTCGGGAAAGGAGTGGGACCCTTAGGGACAACCCACTTACTACTCTAATCCTTCTCGATACTAAGTCATCATCCCACAAAAATACGTATACATATACATGCTTTTAAAATAGAAACTTGACACATGAGCATCAAACCATGCATTCTTGGGCTTAAAAGCCAAATCACTTTCATTACTCTTATGCATACTTAACAAGAGTCAAACACATTTCATAATCATGCTTCATGGGCTAAAACGCCAAATAAACTTTCATGTCAAATATCATACATAAGAGTAGCTCCATACTTGTCATACATGTCATGTCATATTGGTGTAAACACCCATGTTTATCAAAGAGCCATATCATAGACTTAGTGTGCTCACAACTTAGCCATAACCCATACTTGTTCAAAATCATAGTCATAAGCATGTTTGGGAGTTAGCCCACATCAAAACATTCATCAAAATATCCATGATCATGAATAAAAATATCATGAGGAACAATGAGAATAGCATGGATACTAGAATTCAAACTTTAAATTCAAATCAAGAGCAGTTCATGAGAAATTCAAGTCAAACCAACCTTCAAAACATAGTTTAGACAATACCCATGCATAGTTCAAGAGTAAAGGGGACATGCATAACTTGATTATCATCAAAGCCATTGAATCTTCATATAACTCAAACTTAAATCAACTTTAAATCACCTAATTTCTACAGCACACAATCCAATTCAATTTAATACTTCAAAATTTAAA